>VZSC01009234.1:397538-414432 GCA_013398225.1 Steatornis caripensis | reverse complement strand
GAGGTTGTGGAGTCTCCTTCTCTGGAGATATTCAAAACCCGCCTGGATGCATTCCTGTGCAACCTGCTCTAGGCTAACCTGCTTTAGCAGGGGGGTTGGACTAGATGATCTCTAGAGGTCCCTTCCAACCCCTACCATTCTATGATTCTATGATTCTATGATTAATTATAAAAGCAATTCAGAAATTGCTGATCTAATCCTCTCTCCCACACAAATAAAAAGAGTTCCTTTGTCATAACTGAAATTACAAACTTCTGAGCTATTAATAACTATGAACCAATGGCTTCAAAAGAGAAGTTTAAATTCTTCACTTTTGCAATAAACTAGTACATGGGTATTAAAGAAATAATGCCAATAATGAAAATATGATAGCAAAAACAATTACTTTTAAACATACTGACAATGTCACTGCTTATCAATGGTATAAAAGCAGAATCACCTGCCTGTAGAAGATCAAACCACAGAACAATGAATTAACTTTATGAGACAAATAAAACCTCTTTTAGAGTCTGCTTCTAGTTCAACCTCAGATTTCTATAGATTCTCTCAGTTTAGGTTTGGGCTTTCCTCTTTTTGGTAAAACCAGCATTAAACATGTTATAGCAAAACAGCAGGCTTTTTTCTATGTGATTGAAAATAACATCAAGTTGTGATATTTCTATTAAACTTCAAGTTTAGTGCTTCTAGCACCAGCTAGAACTTCAAATCTTATTTTTAGTGCCTGAACATTTAGGCTACATTATGAACACCCTCATGAACCTCCACAGTTGTAATAACGAAACACTACAGGGAAATTTGGAAGAAGGAAAGATCAAGTTGTTATAGCTTAACCATTTCGTCAACTAGCAGTTATAACCAATATGTTTTTCTTCAGTTACCAGAAGTCTTCAGCTTTAAAAATCAGAAGAAAGCAAAAGTACTACACTAAGTTCTCTTCAGTAATGACTTAGAATGTAACTTATTTTCTTCACTTGAACTTCAAAAAGCTCTTCCTTCTAACTTTTTTCTTTGGCCCTAATTATTATAAAAATCAAATCAGTGTTAAGTACTTCTCTATTTAACCACTTGTTTGTAGTCTTCTTCTCATTTATTCCCACATGCTATCAACTGTTAAATGTGTTCCTTAGCTGTTAGTTTCTCTTATCCGGCACCTCAAACAGACAAGAAATTATTTGAGAGCTTCAGAATGCATACCATTATTTCCCCTCTTCCCCAACAAGATAACACCTCTCATTCATTGTATCTGAGACACTCGAATTATAATCAGAAATGCTAAAGCAAAAAAACAGGGGGGAAAAAAAATCTCAAAAGAAATGTTAGTCCCAACTGAAAACTGGAACTACAGAGAGATGCCTTTTTTTTTACAGCCATTTCTAAAAATTTAATATTTCTCAAAAGAAAACATTGTAAAGAAGTGTTACTTCTTCACTTCAGGGAGCACAAATTCTAAGTCCTGTTTTCTAACAGAGATCTGACATTTGAAGGTCACTCCTGCTCTGCAGTACTCTTTGGTACCCTACTACCTGCCTTCACCCCACTCCTCAGTACTCACACTGGTCCCGCATTGCAGCATTTGACAAGGCACCCCTTCTGCTTTTCATTTTATTCTGAGCAGTGACAACCAGACAGCATGATAAAAGGACAGAAAAAAAAAAAGCCAAAACCCAGAACCTAAATGCATTTGGGAGGAAAAAGCCCTTAATAGCAGACTAAAACACCAGCAATAACTTTAAGCGTTTTCTTAGACTCCTCTAGTAAACTCTGTGCTTGTTAGGACTGCAATAACCAGCTTGCCTGCTATGCAGTCCCTGAGACAATGACAGAGCAGGAAACGATGCAGGAAAAGAATTTCAGGAAGAAATTCACTAGCAGACATTTCAAGAAACAGAACTTCTTTCCCTGAAGGGAAAGACAAAAGGTGGTCATTTTTTCATTCAGCAGTATAAATATGCCACAACTTAACTGAACCTCTGAACCTAGTGTTGGCAAATGCATACAGAAAGGGGGCACGGGGCACATAGAATAAACCAACTGGTAAGTGTAAAATACTCTTTAAAACAGGAGAGACCCCATCACAATTAGTCCAAGTGCCTAATAGATGACAATGCTATTTGGGGCAGGGTGGGGGGAAGAACAGAAGTCGTGGAGATTATAAACAAACAACTAGCCAGTGCAGAGATCTAGTAGTTTTCACATTTCCAGAACCAAGTTACAGTTTCATAACTCTGCTATTTTCCTTTTAAAAAGTGTGCAATTCAGGATTCCAATAATTAAATCCAGTTGAGGAAATTATTTAAGGAAAGTCAAAAATCAACATGAGTAGGTATTCTCAGTCTCTCAGACATCTGCTCCTGATGTCCTGACATCATCTCAAATAAGCAATCTATGAGAAACTGCCCTATAATTTTTCCTATACCTGCTGCTTCCTCTGTTATTACTGACAGTTCCACAGCTCCCTCGGTTGAGACACCTATTCCACACCTCTTGCGTTCAGTCTGTTCAAATGTCACTTCTGAAAAATCTATTTTTGACCTCAAGGGGAACAAAGCCTGAAAAGGCTTCATTTCATTAGTCTCCTCATGAACATGAGCTCACAGGTCATCCACCTCTAATTTTTAGGACATGTAACATTTTCATATTTGATTTCCTTATTTTCATATGTTTTCTCCTCTTGAGTCCATCTCCTACAACACTACTCCCCCTAAACTTGCTCTAACAGTATCAAAAGCAGGATCAAATAAATGGGAAAGGAGAGAGATCCTTAGAACACGGGAAGGAGGACAGGTAGATTCATACTATTTCTCTGATCCTACAGAAAAGCTTCACATTCAACTGCTGACCTACTTGTTCAGCACAAGGAGCAAGACTGTATCTGGCATCTGTTCAGCTCTTTTCCTCAAAGCTTTGAGCCTTCCATTTAAAAACTAGCATAGAGAAAAAATAAGAACCAAGTTATGAGGCTAATAGTCGTAAGCTGCTACAGTCTGCTTAGAAAGTCCAGCTATTTCCCATGGCTTGTTCTTCAACCCAAGGACTCCCACCAGTACCTGAGGGGCATCCACCTAAGCCTCCTACCAGCTTTCACAGTGCTCTACAAAAGGTCATGCGCAGCAAGGCACTTCCAATACTTTTCTCGCACTGAAAGGAGCGCAGTGTGCTACAGGGAGTGCTGAGCTCTGTCTAGATTTGAACAACCTGACAGCCTTTAGTTCACAGCATAGCAAAAATTCATATATATTACAGGGTTTCTTTTGGACAACACATTTAAACCACCGCTCTGAATAAAGCTACGCCATACCCGCAACCTACGCTTTGCCGTTGGGCCCAGAGGCTGTGAATTAATTCAGTATAGCTCAACAACTAACACCAGTCTGAGCTCACAGGCACACATAAACTCCAGGCCACACAGCGCTGAGCTCCCCAAAGCAGTGCTGCAAGCAGCTGTTGATGCCAGCCATCAGAAACCACAACAAAATGCTCTAATGTGTCCCAAAAGGCATGTATCACCCACCCACAACCTGTAAGCGGCACTGAAAACGAGAGGACATAAAGGCTGGAAAAGCACTAGATTACCAGAAAGCTGCAGAATGAAATTTGCAATCTGAACCTCTGACGCCCTGGGAAGCACAGAACAGCTGAACAAGGCTGTCACAACCAGCAGATTATCAATTGCTTACTGTCAGCAACTGATCCTCATGTTTGTACTCACATTTGAGAGCTTTGCTTCAAGATATTGGCTGTTCTCATAGCTCCTTATGACTATTCAAGTCTCAATTAGTATCTCAATTTAAAAAAGGATACCAGTACCAGTGAAGTCAGTATTTTTCCAGAATAATTACATTTTCACTAGGTTTTTTACTATCAAAATATAACAACTGGGGGGAAAACTAGAAGTGCTGTTAGCAAGTTACTTAATGACAGAAGAAAACTGAGGAAACAGAAGTTTCTGGTATTCCAGTCTCTGGTTGTGTTTTTCTCATCCAGGTGAGAAGCGACCCAGGTAGACAGAACCACTCCCAGGTCAGGTGCCCCATCTTTTACTTTGGGGAAAATTACCGACCTTGCCCTAACCGGTGCAATTTGGGACTTGGGAGGAAGCAAGGATATTCTAAAACAAGCCTCAAAAGCATGTTTAAAGTGCCCTCCCAGAGAGAGAGACAAGAAAAGAAGGAAAAGAAAAATATGAACACACATTTTATCAGCAACCTCTGGATCCCTTGCATTTCACTATCTCCGTGATGACGAATTTACTTGGCACGCTAAACTGCATTCCTTACTGTGTGTGTAACAATTGCAGACATACTGTATGAAGCCTGATAAGCATTAAACAGAATGTATACTTAGACTTAACTGGACAGGACTTGCATAGATTATAGCTGTAGTTTTTACCAACAGGAAACAGAGTTACAGAAGTGCCGTAGGATGTCAAAAAACGCTTGAACAAACCAAACAGAATAGAGGCACTGGCAACAGAGGGGTGGAGATGGAAGAGAAGTACAGCATGACTGCACAGTCGATTTTAAATAAATTCATGGAATTTTTAGAGAGATCTTCTACAACAGGAAGAAACTGTATTAGTAAAGATTACTGTACTACGTAAGAAATTTTTTCCCAGTACACGTTATATTAAGGACTGGCAAGTGCAAGTAGTTCATATTATCATATGTTTAAAAAATAACAGAAAAAGTTTCAAGGACATCCAAAACTACTTCTAGTTTATTTTTAGATCAACTAGATTTCAAGTTGACATCTTTTCAATATTCAGAAGCTATTTTGTTGAAGCCAACTTTTTAAGAACAAGAACACATCAAGAGAAAGATACTGACTGTACTTTGCTATAATAATGCTATCCAATGAGGTTCAAAGCATAACCACATCCCGTCAGTGGATATTATAGCATAAATTTTCAATTAGCTGCCTTGAGTCAGCAAAGTTTTATAGAGGTTGTATCACAGTTCACTGACTTCTTTGACAGACCTTTATAGCTCATCCTTGTTTTGCAATGCCCTGTCCTCAGCAAGAATCATTGCCAGGAGCCAGCAACTCCTCAGTGTTATTTTCTAGTCCACAACTAAAAAAATAATCAAAAATAAGAAACCCCATGATATAACAACCTTCCTCTAAATGGAAAGATTAATGTTTAGATTTGAAAACTACCTTGTCAATGAAAGCCACTGGGGGTCTCAGTTTTACACCAAGAAAAAGATGTATATTACACCTGGCAATAATTTAATGATGAAAGACATGCTTAGTTAGACATCAAGCACCTCCTCCTCTAACCTCAGTAGTGTAAGCATCACTTCTGATGCTTACTCCAATTCTGCAAAGTGCCTATGGTATTCTCAGATGAAAAATCAAACTTTTTTTTTTTAACGAAAACACTATCACCATAAAATACAGAGTTAACAGTTTCAAAAAGAGAACAGTTGTGCTACAACTTAGTTTTAATAACTATTTTATTTTTACTGAGTCATGTACTGCAATTATCAACAAGGATGCAAGCTCACTGACAGCTTTTTTTTAACATATTATGGTGTGTTTGAAGTATTAATAACATTTCTAACAAAACAGATAAGTAAACAGTTTGAGACACATTTTCATCTGAAGTGTGCTTGTCTTCATCAATCTAGGTCATCAGAGTCATAATACCAATATATAGCTTTGCATTCAAGAACCTGGCTTCATTATTTTTTCTGATAATTCTCTTACATTCATCTAGCTATTTTTGGCTTGTAGATAGATGTATATTACTCATATAATGTATGTGGAAGAAACATACAATAACAAGAGCTGATTACTACCTGCAAAAGCAGCACAAAAATTTTTAAAGTAATTTCCAGGTAGAAAAAGACATACAAATGATGGCAGGAGACAGCAATCCTCCAAGCAATTCTTCATTCCTCCCTCATTCCACACTATACTATTTATATAACTCACTGAAGGTATATTCTTTACAGCTGTTCTAGACACAAATTATTATGATATATTCTAAGTGAATACATGGACTACCAGATACTTTGTAGCAGACAAATGCTTTCTGAACAGATCTGTTCTGACAGTAATTTTTGTGCAAGCTGATGGAATAAAACATCTTTTTTTAAATTTGTTCTGTGTTTTTATGCTGTGTTTATTGCAGCTGTTATTTTTCACTGTCAAGATACAGATAATTTATCGTCTAGGTTCTTAAAATTGAACCACATGAATGTTGGCATTTCTTCCAACTGCAAGTTTCATTTAAAATATTATTTCACTGACAGAACCTGTTCAACAAGTAATATTCATTCCACTCTCATATACAAGGGGCTGAGAACTCAGCTATATTACACTAATGCCATTTTTTATGAGCTGCATCTATTTTTAATATATATTTACACAGAAGAAAAAATGCAAAAGGCAAGTTAAGGTCTTGCTTGGGAATTTTTGAGGTCCTCAATTTTACATCTTCCATTCTGTGTGTTCTTTCTAGCTTTTGATTTTTTTTTTTTTTTAATCTAAAGTCTAAAAGTTTCTGGTCCGAAAGAATGAACACATCCAAGACCATGCAGTATTTTCTTTACACCTCATATGGCAGAAAATACAACATACATAGTAAGGATCTTGCTTGCATGCTGGCTCATTTCCATCTCTTCTCAACCCCAGCTAGTTCAAACAAAGCTGTGCAGACATCAGGTGTACTCTTACATGCTGCATCATCTTAGGATAGTTGGAACTTTTCAGCTTTCTGTGCCAATACTTTGCAGTCCGACAGGGTGTACCTTCCCTTTACTCTTAGGACTATCAATTCATTGACTAAAATGAGAAGTTTAAGTTTCTATGCTTGGTCTTTATCCTGACAGCTGATATGCAGCCATCTTCACAAGGGTACCTTGTCAACACTGTTTCTTAGAAACATATGTATAGAGTCCACAGAGCCCCTGAGAGGGTGGTTTCACCAATATGTTGTGACATATGCAGTGTATTAGCCATGATCCTTCTGAAGAAACCATACTTAGATTTGTGAGCAACAATTACTTCCAAAGATCTTTATGCATTAGGTCACTGCTTTATACATAGATTTCTAAAAACATTGTTCTACAAAAATTCAGGTCCTCAATGTTTTTATCAAAAATGAAAAAACAATAATTAAAACCTTTACAAGGAAAACAGTTTCATCATCACATATGCTTGAGTTCCTACATAAACAATATTGTGTTTAAAAGGACAAAGGTAAGTCTGGCACATTAATACAGATCCAGGTGGACACTGTCAGTAGCTTCCTCTGGCTGCTATTCACATCAGTCATCTACTAGCCTGAAATGAGCTCTGCTACAGAAGGTGGCAGAAGAAAGAAAGCAAAACCAGAACAATCCTCACTGCACTGCATATTCTGCAACTTAGAAAATAATAATTTCCTCTCTACTTCTTGTGTGCCATTCCTGATGGCAGTATTAAAATTAATAAATAAGAGCAAGTTATCTCGCTTCAGTTTTGAAACTTCATTCTGAATTCATGTTATATGATATCCAGACTTTCTTTTTTTTAAAAAAAAAAGTGGTAAACATCCTTCTGTTGTCTTCAGTTCAGTATCTACTTTCTTCTCTCCTCTGTTTCTTCCCTTTCCCACCATCAGTCCTCCTCCAGAGGCTTTAATTCCTTTTCTAAACCTCTCCCGCAATTCTACGTCTCTTCTTCCCTCCCTTGTTCTATTGCCAAACTACATTTCCTTGCACTTGCATAATAAAAATAAGATAAAGTTTGATATATGAACCAAACAGTCACAAAATCAAAGCCTACTAACCAGGGGAGAGAGAGAGAGGGAGACCTACACTACATCTTATGGTGTGGAAGGTAAACCTTCCAGAAAAAAAAAAAAGTACAGAGACATCTCTCTATTCCGTTTCTAAGAGCAGGAGCTTCTATAAAAAGCTTACTGCGATAAGGCATCAAAAAAAAGAAAAACCAACCCACCTTCAGGAGAGGTTTTCATGCCAGTGCAAATGCCCAAATGTTCACAGCAATGAATAACACATTTTTTGCTTCTCCATTTTGCCTACACTTCAGTATCTTTTTCATAATCAAGTTCATTATCTTCCTCCTATCACCATGATAAAGAAGTATGGAGAAACCTGATACAACTCTCTTTCAGTTCCCTGCCAGCTCCAAATAACAGCAAGAGACAAAAAATTGGCCATTTCCAATGGTGCACTGGACTAAGATATATGCAATAGCAACCACATTTAGCCTGTGGAAGGGTCCTGAAACAAGCACCAAGCACACAGCAATTAATACTACATATCACTGTAGTCCTGTTTTTTTACTTTGAAGACTAGTACTCCAAATTTAAAACTGTAATTTTATCAGAAGGATACTACCGACAAAATTGTTAGGTTTCACCACTCATATAGTGAATGATTCAAAACGCTAAAATTCATCAATACTTGGTGCATTCAGCTCCTTTCCAACAAAAACAATGAGAAAGTTGCCAAACTGAAGGAAACTATGTTATGCAAACATTTTAAAAAGTATAAATGCAACAGCCTAGTTAATTGCATACACCTCTCAGCCTATCCACTGCTCAATAAAATAATGCAACAGTTGATACAATACATTTTTAAACAAACGAAAGACATTTAAAGCAAGACTATTAACACTAATCAGTATGTATTTACTAAAAACAAATTTCCTCCAGAAAACCTGCTAGGTTTCTGATATCACAAGTTTGCTTCATAATATTAAACAGCATTGAAGCAATGTTCTAATGCAGGCAGCGCTGAGTTTTAAGTACAATAAAAAAATGAACAGGACACAATAAACACATTGAAAAAACAGTTAAAAGATGGAGCCAGCCTCAAAATATAACTAAATGAGGATCTTAGAGTGAATGTATTTCTAATAGGGTTCCTTGGCAAGCAGTTCTTGGCTTTGGAGTATTTAGCAATGACCTAGATGGGAAAAAAATTTTCCATAGAGAACACTGATGACATGAAAATAAGCTATCATCAGCAAATAATGTGCATTCTAATACTGTCAAAATAAAATCACACATCTAGTGACAAAAGTCATAATTACAAGATACGTCAAAAAGCAATGACTCGTAGAAATTCAGGGTAAGGAAAATCTATGGATTATTTTGTCCAAGTAATTCTTCCGACTAACAATCAGTTTCCTCAACTGTATTTTAAAGTTATTGTCTTCTGTAAACAAATAATTAATGACTATTTTTACCCCCTCAAAAACAGGACGTGGACACACCACGAGAAAGCCAAAGAAGTATCACTGGGGATACGCAAAACTTGCTAACTGTGGAGAGAGCATACTGCAGGGAGACAGCTCCCACAGCATCTCTTTTCATCACCTTCCCATCCAAAAAAAGGGTAGTTACATGCTACTCTTCATTTTGACACTTCTGGCACTCATCTTGGTAGTACTACGCCATATGTTACCGGATCAAGAAGCATACCGACTATCAGCATAAACGCCATAATGAGCACCAGGGTGTTGTGCCGCTGACAGCTTAAGCAAAGCAAGTAGGAAATCACAAGACCGTTGGTATGAAGATACCTGTCTGGAGAACCCACGCAGCACTGGGGAACATGAGGTCCCAGTGTTGCGTGCAATTAGACTAACAGTTAAACTAAGAAGGCAAAATTAACAACCTAGTTTTCAAAAAATAACCATAGAGACCTAGAAAGCTACTGGCCTTTGAACTTCTTAAGCAAGGAGTATTGAGTTGGAGGAAATGGGATGCATTACTCCTGTATTTGATCCACACTGTAAGCACAACTGAAATTGCACACAGTTCTCATGTCCACATGTGAAGAAAAGCATTGAAATATCAAATAATAATCAGAACTACCATAAATTATCAAGATTACTGGGAGATCTGACCTGCAGTAAAAAAACTCGACTGGTCTAGATACTCCAAATACCAACGACAGATAACCTAGCCTGCACAAAAAGACTGCACACAGAAATTAAATTTTATAACAGGTATCCTCAGTCTCATGCACAACCAGCAGGAGATTCAGTGAACAGAAAGACTGACATGTATTAAAAATAACAGCTAACTTTTTAAGTAGTGATTAAAGCTAGGCAAATTGTACGCGTAGCTATAATGAAGAATCCTCTATCACTGGAAGAAAAATTTTCAGGTAGATATCCAGAGCGAAACACAAGTCTAGGTGGAACAGAAAACAAGACAAATTCTATGGCTTGTGCTATAGAACCGGGTAGTGAAGGACTTACATTCTTCAATTTAAAAATACCTACTAATTAAATGCCGTCTTAGAAAGAGAAGTGCAGTTAGCACTTAGTGTTTACTGAAACATTTTTATTATTATGTGCAACGGTTAAATACTACGCAAACTTTGCCTCCCTGGATTAGGTTCCAAAAAGTCATCAAACATCTTGGTAAGTTATCCACAAAAGCCTACAAGATCTAAAGCACAGTGACAAGATACTTCAAAATAAAGTCATGGAAGTGTGTTAGGACCAAAGAAACAAACTCAGCATTTTCAGTTGAACCAAATTCAATACATTTTGTTTCATCATTCATTATAATATGTATTTAACAAATAAAATTTTACATTAAAAAGCAACAGTAATTGCAATTTTTAGCATCCTTTTCACTTAGAAAGTTCAGCCTTTTAAATACATCATAAAGAACCAAGTAATAGTATTAGAAGAAGCTAAAGCCCAAATACATTTTTCTTATTAAACAAACGTTTTAAAATATAAAATGGCTGGGGAAATCTTCTGAATTACTTTTCGTGTATACTCATGAAAAGACTCCAGGCACATTACTTAGTTTAACAACTTACTGTCACTTCTCCTACATGAAAAAAATCCATATTCATGAACTGGTGGGTTTTTTCAAATGAGCCAGCAAGTGCATATGTGCTCCCTCTAACCGCATTTACATTGCGTTGCTAAGCAGAGAAATCACTATTCAAAAAGCTAACAGCAAGATGAGCTAGTAATAACAAAACCCAGATAAGTGGAAGAGCTTCAGTGCTAGTGCCAACTGCCACCTCTTTTCACTGTCTGAAAGCTAAGTGTGACATCTGGGTGAAAGGAAGACCACGCTCTATTTTGCCTGTCACTTCATTCCCTCTGTTTGGTACAAGGCTGCTGCTCAGCTCTGAAGTGCACTTGCAAATACCAAATATATTGTCTGAGTGAAAATGCCCGAGTCTCATCAGTTTAAAACAAATTTTTCCTATATCATCAAGTACCTTGTGCGTTAGATTAGTATGCATTATACGAATTTATCCTCTGCATAGGCATGAGTAGCCTTGACGCCATGTGATGCAAGCAGCTGAGGAACAAAAAACTTGGGTTACCTGTCTCGGGGCAAGAGAAATGTCTGCTGCAGTTCTCCAACCAGAATCAACATCTCCACACTGCAAACCAATTCCTTAACCACAAGACCATCTTTTTCAACTCCAGCCTGAGGTTCAAAGTTGTATTTTTCCAAATGTTTCTTGTAAGCATTACTGAAGGGCAGAGAATGGTGGATTTCCCAGCCTCCCTCTTACTTTGTTAAAATTCTTTCTCAGACTTCACTCTTTGAACAACCTTCTCCATTCCCCCAACAGGGCTGGTTTAGAGGCAACAGCAAAAGCTATTCAAACTACATCAACCAGTTCATTATTAAACCAGTTAGGTTTAATCAACCACTAACTAAACAAAGTGCACCTTAACTGAAAGTTCTGATTTTCCTACAAATAAATTAAGGATATACATTCAAAAAATTAATTTTTTTTAACTGTTTTGTTGATGTTCTTATTTGTAAGTAAGCATTAATGATACTTACGTGGAAAAAGTTTCAACAGCAAAAAGTGAAGAAAGGAGAGGAGGAAAAAAAGAAAGCTTATAGTTGAATGTCATTATTTTTGCTACACAGATTTCAAGATTAAGAAAAAAATATTAGTGACCGATTTTTTGACATTTTCAATTCCAAGTTTATTTGAAACTAATGACATCTTAATTTCAATAACATGAGACTCCTGAGTGTTCAGCACAGACAATATCCTGTTCATTTGTTCAACAGAACTAAAACATGTTGGTTTTAAGTAGCTTTCTTCCTTTCCACATTGCCTCCTACTACAAACAGAATCTACATGTGAAGGGACAACACAGTTTCTAGTAAAACCTATTTTGCAAGTAAAATCTTTACTAGAATGTTAGCCCAGTAATATCAAAATGCCTTGAAAATTTAAAGCATTTTCACAACTTTTAACAAATTATAATCAAAGTTCCAAATTTAAGGAGCAGACTTCCAACAACAAAAGAGAGAAGACTGCATCTCCAGCTCCATAAAATAAGCGTCCTCCTTCCCAAACTCTGTAAATAAATTCTAGACGGCATTACAACACTACACAAAGTCCTGTACAGATATGGTAGAAACACACTAAGATTAAAAGATACGCAGTGGATGGGTTGGTGTTAATCCATTTCTAGTAAGAACACAGAAAATTCCTATTGCAGCTAACTTTATAAACATTAAATAAGCACATGGCTCAGATACCGTCTACTGTTAGACTGCTGACAGTATGGTTTATTCTATATTAAAAAATCAGTTTATATCTCTACAGCAGACTTCCCTCCCAAGTTACATAGGTATACCTACACAACCACAGTCATATAGTTTGTTCAGTAACCATCTACGCTTTTTTTTATTTTCCCACTGGAAAAAGGTGACAATTCATTGCTAGAAGAACTTGACTGGCACCACTGAGGAACTATCCACCCTAGCCACCACTAGAAGTGTTAACGACCCCAAAGCTCCACAAGCAGATGTGACAATCCCAAAATTCTGCAAAAGATGAGCTGGCTAATTCAGAAGGAGGTAGAGGGGGATTAGTACGGAATTTGAAGTATCCTTCATCAATTCCTCTTCCAAGAGGTCACAATCTTTCTCCAGAATATATATAAAATAAATTAAAAAAAAAAATTACTCACAGATTTTTGTAGGTGCTATAGCACAAAACAGTGTTGACATATTTTGCTGACATACTTCAAAAATAACCCTCCCGTAACAGCTACGGTCAGAGTAGCATAACCTCTGGGAGCCAAAGAAGTCAGCCCCTGAAGCAGCACAGGGAGCAGAGTCTGCTGGTTCTTCTGGTGGCATCCTAGCTGCCATTAGGGATGCTGGAAATAAGGAAGGGTCTGTCTATGGTGGTGGCAGTCAGACTGCGATTGCTCTCCACAACTACACAAGCAAAGACACAACACCACAGCACTGTGAAGCCCAGGAATGATACCTAGCGCAAAAAAATCCCCAAATTGCCCCAAAGTACACATTTTGTTGCCATCCAAGGAATGTAGCTAACCCCCAAAAGAAGCCTGGTGGTCCCCAAGAACAGCAAATGCATGGGGCACATTTCACGCAGACTGATAACATGGTATAATTTCTCAAGTGAGAAAGGAAACTGGAACAGCCAAAGTAACACCTGGGCTGTAGAATTTATACAGAGCAGTTCAGCTCAGAAAAGCAACAACAACATCCATCAGCTGGGGCTCCATTTGTTGTTGTTACAAATCCAAATTTAAGCCCCAGCCCAAATGCAGATGATCCAAGGGCTTATATATGCTTGCAGGACAAAACCCTAGAAGTACTAAAAACATTTTCAAGGAAAAAGTGGGGAGTAGAAGGCAGACCACACATGAATTTCACACTCAAAATGAGTGTGAAAATGGTCAAAATGGTCAAAATGAGTTTTAAGTTTTTTTACACCACTTTACTGATCTAGTCAAAAACAGGATAATAATGCCACAGGCAATAAATATTTTATTAATATCAAATTAACTCATGCAAAATAGGTTTTGCATGACTTGAGATGATTCTACAGACACTTATTTGTCCACTAAACACACACAACTTGCATTTAAAATACAAGCAGAACAAGTAAATCCCCACAGAAATGCTTTGTAACAGAACTTCAATTCTGGTAACATAATTATTTGTAATTTCATACTAAAGACAGTCAGATGCCCCAATGTCTCAGACTAGACACAAGTGTTCTTATGTCACCACGTCTGCATTTTAGATTAAGTTCCACTCTCTGCATTCATATTTGTGTAAATTCAGAGAAAGTTACAGACTTTGGTAGAGACACTCTAGATGCCCAGCTCCCTTAACACCTTTATCACACAACAAACTGCCTCAAAATAACCAAACAAAAAAAGCAGTGTTTCCTTCTGCTTGTTACAAAGAAAAACCTCACTCATTTCCAGATCACATTGTTCCTGACCTGCTAGAACAGAACAAATATATTTCTTTAGTAATAAACAACAAACCCTCGGAAATTCGTAAAATAAGAAGTAATGCAGCTCTCCAGACTGGCTAAATATGAGGCCTTCAGTGGCTTCAGTTAACACTTAAAAACACAGCTAGCTTCAGTATTCACACTCGGTTGCCTCATCCCAAATTAGACTACCTTGCATCCACCTGTTAAAGGACAATTGATTAAAAAGTTACACTAATTTATTGTAATTCGAATGACAACAACTTCCTCAGACTTGTAGAGGCTACTCTGCGCAGTGAGTGTTGGATAACCTAGGAAAGCCTTTCAACTTCAATACCACATGGCACAAGCTAAAACTAAACACATTTAAATTATTTAGGCTAATGGATAAGGAGCTTTAACGAAGAATGTTCCAAATCCAGGATCACTGAACTCTGTCAGTTTGGGCTTTATTTTTTCATTTCATTTATATTCACACCATCTGGCTGTATTGATCAGGCAGTTAAACAAGCTTGTCTTTTTTCAGATGAAGTAAATTCAAAACTAATTTGTATGATCATTCAGTAACACATACACTCTTAATTGACGTGCAGGTGCCAGTTATGAAGTCACCTACCAAATCTTACAGACTGAGCTCCATTTCAGAGAAAATACACTCTGTGACAAATATTCAGAAGGCCAAATGGACAACAACGCTTGAAACCAATGAATCACTACTCAGTTATTGGACGTTATAATAAGACCAACTTTTGCAAGTCTCAAATTTCACCTGTTCTGTTTAGAACTTGTATCAGATTCCCCATCACAAACAACTGATAAATACATTGACAGAACAGAATAACTGAACAAACTAAAGTCACTTAGCGTTAAGAGCCCTGTGTCATTATAAACTACTTGCTCCAACAGCCAGATTTACAGAAAATAAAATTGGCAATTGACAAAGTATGATAAAGCAGCACTAGAAAAGACTGCTAAAAATGAACAGACATTAATTTCCAAGTGCTATGGTACAATTGTTTATGTGACATTTATCCTTCTTCCATGATGTTTTCAGATAAAAGTTTCTCAGACATACACAGATTATACATGCTATTCAAACTGTCAGCCTTATCAAAGATTTAATCTGTTCACAAACACAAGAAACAGGCAGTTCTAGACCCAGAGACTTATAAGCAATGACCTCTGTTTTGTAATTTCATCAGATTACATTAAAGCAACCCTTAAAATCACGCATAGTAAAAAAAGTTACCGTTTTACAAAAAGAGATGGAGGTGTCAGGGGAAAAAAAGGGAGGAGGGCAGGCTTTTAGTTTTTAGTCATGCATTTCAGTTCTATATTTTAGGTACCAAAATGTATTCGTTTTTTAAACAAACCTACAGGAGCACCGCATAAATCAACAAACTGATACAAGTCTGATGTGAATCTAGCACAGAACCGCAGCAACCAAATGACAGCTGAGGGCCTTCTCCATGTCTACACTGAAGCAGTCTAGTTTTATGGAGGTGAGTGTCTACCCAAATCTTACCAGACATACTCATTACCATTCATAGCTGGCACACCTATACATGCCCTCCAGTGCACAGAATTAGACCAGCTTCTGAAACTTTTCAGCAAGTACCACTACAGTACTCCTACCACTGATTCAGCCCCACACGAGTCAGCATCATAGCATTATTGGCACTTGTGCAATTTAACTCTGCCATTTACAAGCGCTTTGAAATTACTGTCAGAACATCAAGGTCCCAGCCACTACCATATTCTTACTGCTTGGGATCACTTAATATAAGCAACATCAGGTTTTGGGAGGCTTTGGAGGGAGTTGGGGAGGTGCTCTAAAGGTTTGTGCAGAGCTTTGTAACTAGTCTCTATAGCATTTGCTTCTCCTCAAAACCATCACTGGGATGCCTTACATTAAAAGTCGAGTTTTAGATACTTACCCTCATCCATCTATCCACTAAGGGGACAAAGGTTAATAATGAGAAATAAAATGCTAATAAGAAATCTCCTCTCTTGATTTCAACAGATCCCAATACAGCATTATTAATTCCACAGTCTGGCTTCAACTCTGTAAAAAATTTTGCACTCAGACAGTAGAGTGAAAAGCAGACCTTCCCTGGGACTTCCACAGATGCACATCAGCCTGTCCACACCCAACAAATTGCAGGACCAGGGCCTGTCACCCTATCAACATAAATCAGGACTTGTCAAACAGGAAGGACATCGCAACAGAAGAGATCTTATTGAACACACAGGTAACTGCTCCCGCTGTCCCGCCCCGGAGCAAAAAAATAATAGTAATAGTCACAAGCGTAGCATTTTTCCCATTTATTTTGGGAGACTCTCAGCCAGTTTTTCGTTCTTTAGCTGTCCAAGCTAACTTCACAGAAGGAGCCTAACGCGACAGAAAGGAAGCTTAAAAGCAGAACCCTGCCGGGAGAACGGCACATGCGGCGCCGTTCCTCCCCTGACCCCGCCCGCACCTGCGGCGGCAGCGCTGCCCTGCGCCCGCCGACCCCACACCGGGCCACCGCCCGCCCGCCCCAGCCTTACACCCAACTGCTCCTCCGGCTGGGAAAACGAACAAGTAAAACAAAATGAAGGAAAGCGGGCGCAGAGGGGAAGGGAGCCCGGCCTCGGGCAGGGCTGGCGGGACGGGCCGGCCT
>VZSC01009234.1:372148-396767 GCA_013398225.1 Steatornis caripensis | reverse complement strand
GACGTGGGGCGGCTGCTGCTGCGGCTGCTGCTGTTGCTGCCGCCGCCCTCGCTCACCGCTGCCGCCTTCTCCATGGAGCCCCGCGGCAGAGGCTGCGAGGCCGCTCCGGCCGCGGCCGCCGCCCGTGCCCGGCAAAGCCCTGACTCACAGGCGGCGCGGAGAGGGGCGGCGCCCGAGGGAGAAGGGGCAGGGCCGCGCCGCCTCCTCGCGAGCAGCTGCGGGGCGCTGGGCGGCGTTTGATGCTCGGCGCGCTCCGGGCCGCCCCACGCCTGCCCGATGCAGGGGCAGGGCGCTGCCCCGGCGACGAGAGACGCGCAGGCCCCTGCGCGTGGGCGAGTGCCACGCACGCACCCGGAGACACAGAGCGAACGGGGGAAGGCGTGGCGGACACACGGACTGCGCGGTGCAGCCAGACGGCACGCGGGGAGGGCACGCGCACCGCGAGCAACGACGCGCGCACGCATGCCGCGCGACACAAGGGAGGTGACCCCAAAGGCAAGAGTGCCCCAGCACACAGGGCGCGGGGCGGACGTGCAGACCCGTGCGCAGGCAGGGTGATGACACCGGGACTGGGGTGCCCCGCGTCAACATTGCATTCGCCGGGGAGAGAGGAGAGCTCAGCACGCAGCACTGGGCAAATGTCCCTGACAGGCCTGACCCGCGTGCCACGCGACACGCACGTGTGTGAGGAGCGAGGAAAGCAGTGGCTGTATGCGGCGTGTACACACAGAAGAACCACCAGAGAGGAGGATGCCCAGGCTATAAAGCCTGTGACTGACGCTCGCAAAAGCTGTGCCCACCAGAGCACGAAGCATAGCACCGGAGAGGGGATTTCTTGGTACAGAGTGATGCACATCACTGCCCGTTACCATAGAGCGTGACACCAAGGAGACAACTGTCCATGGTATAGCATACCAGCGGCACAGAGCAGTGCCCACACACAGTGAAAAATGAAGAGGTAGGTGGTGTGCTCAGCGGTCAGGAACACAACAGCACACAGCATATACTGCTGCACATGAGCTATATCGACGTACCACGTCAGCCATATCGTTCATCCAGACTTCGCAAAAAATACTGTTGTAGGTTCAGTCACATCTCCTGAAAACGGAGGATGTCACCTCAAGATCACTGTAAAAAGCTAAGCAGATCCTTGTACAGTGCGCTTGGTGCAAAGCTCTGTGGATACATTCCCTCAAATCACTTCTACGGCCATCCTTGCTGCATTAGACAAGCACCTCAGTTTTGTTACAATATGTATATTCACAGCATACCAGAGATGCAGTTATTGTTATTTTCTAACTGGAGAACTGAAATACAGAGGAGCTCAGAGAGTCTATGACAAAAAAAGCTTCTGTGCTTTAACCCTGTGGAAAGTTTTTCACTATGGTGTACTAGAGATTTTTGGAGTGTACCGAGTATCATGTGCCCTCTGTGTTCTGCACCTCAGCAGAGATATTCAACCCACGCGAATCCACCCACAGTTAGAGGCCTTCGTTCCCCATACAAATGAGCGTCGCAAGGAGGGATCCTAACTTAGATTCTCCCAGTTTTATCTCTGGAAAACCCTACCATATGTGTTGTGGTCGGGTAGCACAAATGTTGGGCAACCTGATCCTGAATTTTGGGTAGTTAAACTTCTCATGTAGCTAAATACTGAGGCACTGCAGTCTGGAAACTTGAATTTTAATTTAGTATTTCATTGGCAGAACATTTAATGCACATCTGTTGCAGTACAGACAAAGATTATGAACTCAGTTATTTTTAAAAACAAAATATTTTAGAGTAACTAATTTTTCAAGTCAGAGCTATTACTTAAGACGTTTGTGTAAAATTCCGCAATTGTTGTTTACCATGTAAAGAAACTCCACGACCACAATCTGAAAATCCTCATTCTTAGGCTCAACTCCACTACTTTTGATGACCAGTGTTTTCAGAAGACAGCAGAATGAACAAGGCTTCCCCCTCCAGGAAGCTCAGAACCTGCTCGCTGGAGATAAGGATGAGACCCCTTCATTCCTCCTCATAATCGGTTACGACAGCCCGGAACAGTGGGTCAAAATGCTTTAATGAAATAACAGTGTCATCACATCAGCCACTGCAACACATTACCTGTATATGTTCTATGTTGTAGGTAACGAACATAATTTTTTCTGCCTTTCACAGAACTTACTGGAAGAGAATTATGTCAGGAAGAGAAGCCTTCTTACACAGGTATAGAGCAGCCTCTCCATATCTTCCCACACAACAAAAATCAAATAACAACAGTGTGCTCATCAGGGAATTTCTGAAATGGAAGGGACAACAGGCTGCAAGTATATTATGTCCCCAGGAGAATTTCCCAAAATTCCAAAACATTCTTCACTGCTGCTAGAAGGATTACTGTGATGTGATAGCACAGAAAGTCCTCTGACAGATTATAAACTAGTTAATAGATGGGAAACAAAACACAGGAATAAATGGCCATTTTTCAAATAGAGGGAAACCACTACTCTAGAGTTGGGATCTATCTTACCCAGTATCTTCTTAAATCAGAATCCCTTCATTCGCTTTAAAACTAGAATCAAGTGCAAAAAATAGTAGAAGGATCTCACAGTAGTGACTAAATCACCGATAAAATGGCAACTGAAATTTAATGTTGCTAAAAAACAAAGTAAAGCACATGGGGAGAAAATAGCTTTTACTATGCATGCATAATGATGATCTATAAATTAGCTATAGGCTCTCAGGAAAGAGATCTTAGAGTTGGTTTAAATAGTCCTCTGAAAACCCCATCTCAGTGTTCAAGGGTAATCAAGCAACCAGCTGTGATGAGCTCATTAGGAAAACAGAACTATCAGCATGCTGCTATATAAATCTATAGTACAGCCAGCGTCTGTATACTCTGCATTTATAATATTACTTCAAAAAGGACAGAGTAGAAATAGAAAAGATATAAACCCCAGCTTTTGTATGAGGAGAGAGCTAACTGAACAGGGTTTTCAGGTGGAAAGGAGATGACCAGTGTACAAAATGGTGTTCAGGTTAATAATAATGATTCTTCACTGTTTCTCATGAAACACTAACTATGGGGCAGCTGGCTTAAAATAAGCACAAGAAAATACTTTTTCACATGATTTCTACTCGTAAAACTCATTGTTGCAAGATGATTTTGGATGCCAAAAATCTAGCAAGATTAAAAAAGCAATTGCTTTTGAAGAACCTTTAGATAAGGTCAACCAAAGTGCTTTGGACGTATTCAAAGTTCAGAAAGGTCCTAAACTTCTGACTCCTTGAAGACTGTTTATTGGTATTGAAATAATATTTAAATAATCCCTGCTTGAGTCTCTAAACACCTACTAGTGGAAGGAATAAAGTACTGGACTAGACAGACCTCTGGTTTAACCTACAGTACAGTGGTTCATATACTAAGGATTCCTTCCCCTTGGTAAACCAAAGGTCCTTTTGAGTCAAACATCGTCACTCTATGCAGCTTTTAGATTGTATTTAAGCAGAAGAATATGTTCTAGCCAAACTTCTCATCCCTTTTCCCTGCCCTGTATGTACATACTATTGCAATCTACACAGAGCTGGACAGCCTTTCCTGGCAATCTTGATATCAGTGAGCCCTTATCCTCATTTATTTGAAGTCATCAATGTTCTTCGAAATGACTGAACCTGTATTTATTTATTTATTTACTAGCTGATTGTGTGTCCGAGCAGAGCGAGACTTCAGGGTAACACACACTGACTTAGGCTGACGGAATCCTGCATGATGCGTGCTTTTTTACAAGTATTCTTAATTAGCTATTTTTTAACTGCAACCTGCCTAATGAAGGTGCTGTTTCCATGGTAACACAGCTGCTATGTTACAGTCCTCCATTAGAATGTTACTTTCACTCTCTGGCCAAATCCAAATTTTGCCTCTTTCATTAAGTACCCAAAAGAACCATAATAACTCATTATTTATCCCACCTTTTAGAAAGCAAAATGTTTGATGACAAATTTGACGCTGTTTTCCTTTATCAGGAAACAGAGACATTTCTCCATCCTTTGCTAAGCTACACAGTTTTAGCTTCTAGAACAAGGTCAGCTCACAATCCATTTGCCAATTTCTGTTTCCTGGTCATCTTGGTTTGGGTTTCTATAACTTTTTAACGCTCCCTTAGCAAACAGTTTTCTATAATTACTTTCCAGGCTCTTTTTCCACCTCCTCCCCCCATCAGATGTCCACATACTTCTTAACATCATAATCATATGGAGGAATTTAACTATATTGTCTACAGAAACTACTTCTGCCTGGTCTACTAAACATATTCCATGGAAATGCCCCAAGGCTTGCTCAGTTTTACCATCTCCTCCTTCTTGCCCTACAGTCCTCCTGAGACACTGCTTCATTTCCCATGAGCTTTGGAGACTAAAGCCATCTGTCACTAAACTCCAGGCAATATTTAGGGCAAAAGCATAGCACTGTGCACCTCTATCACCACTGTCTATAGATGTCAGCACTGGAATGACTCAGACACTATCCGTAAAGTTCATGCCACCAAGCCTACTGTCACTAATGCTTCTGCAATTGTCAACTACCAGGGAGTGAATGCAGCAGGTGGAAGAGTGCACAGCGCCAGCATGTCCTCTGGCCCTTCCTCAGATCCAGTTCCATAGATTCCTGGACTTGAGGGTCCAAAAGAAGCTGTGACCCTTCTTACCTGCCCTTTTTCATAACACAGTACAAGTATTGTAATGCTATGTTCTGTCTTATATAATGGTTTCACTTAGATTTAACCAGCATGTCATCCATGACTAAAACGCTTCTGACCTGAGGATTTCAAGAACATGGAGAAGCTACCATTAACTTTGCAGTCTGCCAACTTTAGCATTAGCTTTGCTGAATCAGTATGCATCTTATCCTCTCTTCTTGGTGCCTGTAAGCCTACAACGTATGCTAAACATGCTTCTTTGCCACACTTCATCCTGTTGTCAGGAGCTTCTCATCCAAGTTTCTCATCCACCAGCGTAATCATCCCTCTAAACCTCACTTAAATCTGGGAAACAGTCAAAAGAGACATGGCATAGGGCAAAAGCGCCCAAACTACCTTGGCTGCCAGAAAAAATCAAGCCCAGGAAACAGTGACTTGCATGCAGGGTAACTTACTCTGCCAATTCAATTGCAAATTCATTTGGACTGAGGTTTGTGCTGCCATAGCTAGACTCTTATAGGTTGTTTACTCAGCTACAGAGCACTGCTCTGTAATTTGCAGGTTAGACCAGTTGAAACAAAACTTAATCAAAATGTTGGCCCTCTGGAGTACAAACTTTGGGGTGGTTAGCTGGAGAGTATACTAGTTTATTTTATGCATGTTATATATATTTGCATTGGAGGTCATTAAATGCATGAGAAGTGATGTGTATGACAACCACGATGAAAGGTATTTTCTGCATAGCTAGAATCAACCGTTTGAGCTGCAACTGGAAACAAATCGGAAGCCAGTGCATATAGAAACTAAATGAGCATGAGAAACTAAGTAAGCATAAATATCACTGACACTATATATTGTGTATTTTAGCTAGTAGGAAGAGCCATATTCTGTGCCAGCTAATGTTTGAACAGTTGTTATAGGTAGTTGCAAATACAGTTCTTTAAAATAGATTCATTCATACGCTGAGGCCGGAAGAATACGCTGAGATGATCTAGCATAACCTGCTGGATAACAGAAACCCTTTTTGGTTTGATGTGGAATTATAGATAAATGTTGATATACCAAATCTTAACAGCATGCGGACGTTTTACCCACTGTTTTTCTAGCTCTGTAGTCAAACATTTAGAGATTTGAAAAGTACGCTAGCCCACTAAGGGTGAAATTCCGATTCAAGACCAGGCTGAGTTTACTAAGTGCCACTCTCTTATATCTCAGACCAGTGCTTCAGCTCTTTTTTATCCCCCTATTTGGAGAGCTGAGTGGTTTCAGTGGAATCTGACAGATTCCAACATTTGTTACTCATCACTAAAAACACCCAGGTTAGTGTCCATCCACTTTCTAAATGAAATGTCTATGCACCTGTAATCTTATGCCTAATTTGCAAAACCATTTTTACATCCTAAAAGTATTGATACAGAGCACTTCTACTGCAGAGTGTATATTTATTGATAATACAATGTTAGCTTATGCCACTTGGGCTCTGATCCCGTACTCCACAACAGCAATTTCTATAGTTGTTTGATAATAGCATGCGATATTTTATAGCGTAAGGACCAGTCTCATTCAAATTAGACCAGTCTCTAATCCCCTTATTCACCCACACCAGAGCTGTATTTTATTCATATCATCTTTAAAAATACTATTTAGGTAGTCTTAGAAACCACCACACAATGGGATAACAGTTTTTTTTAAAAAAAAAGGAGATAACTACGTGCTAGAAATTAAAAACAAAACACAAATATTTCAGATCTTTTGGCACTGAGAAAGGGAGAAAAATTCAGTTAATAAAGCTTTCTAACAACTACTTATACAGAAAGTACTTTAGATTACTAATTTCAGACTCCATGCTGCAAGCAGTTTAATCTACAGAAACCTAACTGAAACAAATACAAGTTTCTAATGCAACATGACCGAGTCCTTTTTTACCTACAAATCTGCATAAAAAAATACTGGTAGGTATTTCAATATGTATGAGTGAAATATATAGAGATGACAGAAGACAGAGTATGTTTGAAACACTTCCTGAAACTGCAGAACCTCATACTAAAACAAGCATAATGTTCACTCCCTTTCTCTTGACAGTGTTTTAGAAGCTCAGCAGATTACAGAGATTTCCTATGTTTTTATGAGCAACGTTAACACAAAATGCAATGTTAACACAAAATGCAAGAACCTTAGAGCAAATCATGATACCTATATTTTAACTGCTTTTTACTATCAAAATACATCTTTTGTAAATTCAGTAAACTACTGAAATACATTTTGCCATTCAGTTCTAAATTTTAGCTCTCACCAATAAAACCAGTCAATAAGCATCTAAAAGGCAGTAAAACTTGGGGTTTTTTTTACAGTTTGGGGGTTTATAGTCTTGGGGGTTATACTTTGATTAACTCTAGAATGGGATGTGTGCTATTATCCCAAGATAGGGATGACATTTTGTTTGCCAGGGCTCACCACTGAGGGATTTTGATTTGGCTGATAACAGACAAATTATAATACCTTATGAAAAACACATGAACCTGAAGTTTCTTACATATTACAATAAATAAGATTAGTTTAAAAAGAAACATAAAAGGAGTGCGCTGCATATTGGCTAAATAGTGCAAATGCTGAGGTAATTCTTTTGTGGTCTGTAAGTTTAATGCTGATACAACAGATAGGCAACATAATGTTCAGCAGGACCCTGCAGCACAGAATTGACTGATACCTACACTGATTCTGACGAACAGCAGAAACTGAAGTTTATAAAAGCCTGACAAGGTCATTTATCTAATCCTCTTCTGGTTGCTGGACAGAAAAAGACAGCCATATTTTTTTCTCCCTCTCCTCCAGTGAATTTTCTTGCTCTCTCATATCACACTCAGCCTTGACAGGAGTATCCAGTGGAGATAACCTCAAATATGCAAAGACCTGAATTATGATTCTGTTTCTCTGGTTTCTGAAACTCAGCTGTCAGCTTTCATCCTTGACTTCAGAGAGCCTATTCTGCAAAACTGAATGTGCATTCATACATGGCTTGATGTATGTATTTGTTGTGATTTCAAAGGTAGAAAGAAATGTTAATTTTTTAGAATAAGCAGTCTACAAGTTCAGGAAGCTGCCATTTTTCAGTTTAACTTTTTCTGACCTTGGTCTTTTCCATAGAGGATGCCTGGAACAGGCACTCCTTAGCTGCAGTTTCACAAATCCAGACATTCTAAACTCTGAGCTCTGCCAGCTTCGATCAGTCATAAACTTCCCTCTACTATGGTGATACTGTGTTACAGCCTAAAAATAGGGCTATGCTTTCAGAAAATGAGATAGCATTAAAGTTATGAAAGTTCATAAAACAGATTCCAGACACTAACAACCCGAAATGACAGCAAGAGGAAGAAACCAGAGGTTTGCACACACAGATTATTTTCTTCCTTCTTTATAAGATACACGGGAAACTTGAGAATTTTGTTTTTTCTGACATCCTGTTTGTGTGAAATGAAGAAGGAATGTCTAATCTTACTGTCCTGTTGGGGAAAAATAGGGATCAATTCTGGGGGACCTTGAAGTCCTGATCAGGAGAGGTCAAGTCCTAACCGACAAGACAGGCCTTGGATGTTTAAAAAAAATCTCACAAATATTTGAAACTGTCATCAGAAATAAAAACTTAAACAAACAATATAACAAAGCTTTGAAGGGTCTCAATAAGAACTTTTCCCATCCAAATTAGGCTTCACTTAATTTGATGTCAGATTTAATAATTCTGTATGTTTTCCAGATAATTTTCAAAACACTTCATGAAAAACAAATAGATCTGAGGTTTTAGTATAAATATCGAGTGGAACAGGAAAGGTCTTCAAAAGATCATGCACCTCCTTTTTTTTAGAAGACTGCTGCAACAAAACCATCACCTAAAAGCTATAAATAAACTAATACATAGCATGTGCTTCAGAAACTGGTATAGGGTCCTATTATGGGAAAACACAGCCCACACACTAATTTAATCTGATCCCAGGTTCCTTCATGTCAGAAATCGAATTCATATTGCTTTTAGTAGAGAAGGGCATAGAATTCTATTGCTGACAGGGAAAAATTTGGCACATAGGCAGAACCAAAGACAAGAATCTGTCAGTTTGAAATAGTTCTCGATTTTTTTCTTTGCTAACAACAACGAGGTCTGTCGCACCGCTTTCAGAGCACCAGCAAGGTCTTTGGCAGCCGCTATCGCCTTATTTTGCCAGTGTGATCTGTTCTAACCAAGTTTAGACAACACTTTGATAGGAACACAAGCAGCTGGTCTACTTTAGAATTCCCAGTGGAAGTGGAGCTGCTCCAGTGTCAGCCTAAGAGTGTAATGGGGAGTTTGCCAAAAAAGGCTAGGTTAGATGCAGTCTTTGGAGGCTGCACATAAACCACACGTGTCAAAATCCTGGCAGTTAACTGCCAGGAAGTTTACGACCCAGGGAGAAATGGAAGACAAGTCTCCTGACATAACCACAGGATTTTCTCACTCTCATAGAGCTTCAGAAGGAAAACTGATGTTGTCTGATGATGCAGTGCACCAGAAATAAGTCAGAGGTCATCAACCACAGACAGATATCCAAGTGTTTCAGGGTAATTCAAATAAATATTACAAAGGGAAATGATCTAAGCAAGCCAACCCAAGCCATCACACAGGAAGAGAGAAGGGTTTAAGGAAAGAAAAAAAAAAGCTTTCTCTGCATGAAAGTAAACTGATGCCCTGATGCCATAGGTGTTAAGATTATTTTTCTTTAGCTTAGTAGTTTCAAGGGAGAATACCGCTCCTATCTACACAAATTTTATACATAACACTTCTGAAACATTCCTTGTGCTCAAGTAATTTTCGTCACAGAGGATTGGGACTGTGTTTATGTATTCAGAGGCACTAATGGCCTTATTAATTAATAAATATAGGAAAAAATACACAAAGCAATTTCTTTCCACTTTGTTTGTTCCCCACATTTCCCTAGTGTATAATCAGCACAGTTCTCAAAAGTCGAAATTCTATGAAGTTGTTTAAATGCAGTACATGTCCTCAGGCTTGAATCTTGCTAAAAGAAAAAAAAAAGTGAGGGAAAGGTAGAAAAATAATCTTGCATCAGCCTCCTTCTCAGGAAAATTCTCCACTTTGGTTTAAGCCAAGAGAGTTAAGGAGCTCTTTTTCTTTGGCCAAGAGCAGTTTGCTTCAACCTGGACTGTGGAAGCAGAAACAAAGAGCAATATACAGTATCAGTTTACAAAAGAGAGATGAGTATTAATTTGTAACATAAAATCAAGGCAGCACATTTCAAATTTACAATCTGTAGCACAATGATTCTTCCTTGGAGAATAAAGTTATTTTCTTCTCACTAATGCTGTTCTTAGCTACCCGGGAATGCACTGACCAGGAAGTATGTGCCTTCCTGTTTCACTGGCTTCTGAACTTCCCTCACATTCTCTGTACTGCTAGTGGCACCTTTTGTGAAGAGCGGCGCCTCTGAGAAATTTGTGCTGTATAATAGAGAAGATCAAGAAATTCAAGCCCATCTTGAATCAAAGCACTTAATATAGCTGATCTTTGCTATGCATCCTGTGTCCAGAGTCTACTTAATGTCACATAACATCAGAAATAAAATTAAAATACATATCCTAAAGGCTCAATAACAGCTCTAACTCTCTAGAAATACAGCAGACAATGGAAGGAAGTTCAAACATGGTTACACTGTGTATACAAAATCAAGAGGTATCATTAAAAGAAAAAATGACATTGAGAAGGTCGCCTTTTTATGGTGACTGGTGCTGGAACACATGTTATGTTTAGGCTTTTCCTGTTAATACAGGTCAAAGAAGGCAGTGAAACTGCAGCATAGAAATGTAAGAAGTACAATAGCTCTGCCATAAAATGAAACACAAAAATATGGTTTTATCGAGGATACAAGGTTACGTTAGAAGTATCTGTGGCTGAATGAAAACTGAAGAATCAAATTTGTTTTCTCACGGAGAAAAAAACAATTCAAATCTAGGACAGAACTAAAAAGCTTCAGAAAACACTTGAAAGACTGACAAATTTAGAATTAAATCTGAGCACATTATTTAGAGTTAGCTCAAGATCTATTCAGTCCAGAACAAGGTTCTAGCAGATGGATGGCAGTATATATCAGCGGACACGACTGAAAATTCAAAAGGCAAGTAAAATTCCTCATAGGAGTTGTACCAGGAGATGGACTGTCAGCTAGAAAGCAAATAGGAAATGTATTGCTTTGTGCACCAGTGTCCAGCTTAAAACTAACGTATTGCCAGAACTGCGGAGTTTCTGATAAAATGCCACTAGTAATACAAGATAAGCAACAGGACTTAAATCTCACAGTGGTTAGCTTTTCCCACAGACACAATGTATTAATTAGGCAATATTTCTATAAATTATAAAAGTGTCAAACGAAAAAAAGCCCCAACTTTTGGATTAAAAGTAACTGACATCCTTGGTCTTACTAAGGAGGCCACACTCAGAGGCAAAGGGAAAGCAAAATAATTCAGGTTATTATGAAGACTTCTTCCCGGAGAATATAGAAGTCCTCACAGAGTATAGAAAAGAGTTGGAGAAGTTCAAGCACTTCACATTTTATGCCTTCAGGAAAGTTCCCCTTGGCCTAACATAGCATGAGAAAAGAACCTGACTGCATTATTTTGGGAGTCACAGAGCAAACAGAAAAAACAAAAGAGCAAATGCATTTAAACATAATAGAAAAAATATTCCACTTAGGCATGGATTCCAAAGAATTCAGCAAATATTTAGAAAGGGAACGTGTTCCATTTCCTCAAAGGGAAGGAACACTTCAGCAACACAGCTGATGCCAAGGATTTTTCTTCACTGAATGCATTCTCAAAATCTTCCAGATACATCTGCAATAGCCTATCCTGAAAAGCTTACGTATTTCCCTTTTCCCTTTGAGAAAAAACTAAATCGTATTTTTATTTAATCCAATATTCTAATGAAATCTCCAAGGTTTAAAGGTGCAAGAAAGCATCCAGTTAATGTGGTAATTAATGACTGCAAAGTCAATTTTCCATTTCATTATAATTTGGACAGCTCACACACTTCAGAGGACTTCTAATTGCATTACTGATGATGAAACGTGAATGGTGGCAGCATGCATGTGTTGTGCACATTTTAGTGCCTTCAAGGCCAACACAGTAAACAATTAAAAACTTTCAAATAAATACTCCTGCAAACTTGAAAGCTAAGCCATAAAGTATATTACTAAATTCACTGTTATTACAGCACATTCATTAGTCATGCAATAGAGTTTATAGTTGCACAGACAAAGAAAGACAATGCATTACATCTACCTGCAGCAAATATGAAGATCTGAATCTCCAAGAGAACTGATCATATTTCTTCTAAAAGATGCAGCAAATTTTATAGCAGTGGAGAAAACAAATTCAAATGAGAAGAGGCTTCATTATCTGGTGTGTTAATTTATTCTTCAATAAAAATGTTTTTTACCCCATTCTGGTATCTAGTCTTACATATTAGGTATAAACCAGAATATCAGAGCAGAGGAAACAAGTTTGCAGATATGATGATAACTATAGGGAGGATAGCCTCTTTGTGCTAATAATTGTAAAGAATTTTCCTCTTTAACCAAATGAATACAAATTAGACTACCAAACAGTGCTAGGGCCTCTCCTCTACATAAAAAGACAGGGTTGGGTTTTTTTTTTGAGACAGTAGTTTGTGGCATGCTGTTGACTCTCAGTGTGGATTTATGTAAATAAAAGCAGATTTCTCCCTTGTGGATATTCAAAATGAAAACTCTTCTACGGAGAATTATCTGCTGATATTTACTGATGCCTGGTGACATTTGTTGATATCTGTCTGCTGATACTTACTGGGTTTTATTCCAGTAAAACCATTCCACCACTATTCCAGTAGTGACCAAAACCCAACTCTTCTTCACTCTGGTTCTTAATCAACATGGTTGCATCTTATACTCCCATCATTTATGCCTGCACAACCCTATCCACAGCACCAAAGTTGCATGAGTTTTGGGGATGAATACTTCAGGCTCTAGAACATTATTTTAGGTCAGAATACCACATTAATACACAGAAGCACTACAAGCAATGAAGTTTTTCAATCCAAAACTAAAGAAAATCAAAACTAGTGATTAAATTGTTAACATCACCATGGTTTATCATTATTTTTCTAAAAACTTGCAGGTTGGTTTTTTTTCCCCTGTTGCTTCTCCCACACCCAAGAAACCAACTGAGGCATCACTCAGGAATTTCGAACTCAGAGCTCTTTTGGAAACGCCTCTGTTGAGCAGGGACCTAAGCTAGCTGCTAAAACCAATGAGGCTATCCATAAACTACAGATTATTAGTTTTGCTATGAAGAACATCCCAGTCTTTCTTAAACATAAAGGGTGAAGACCCAAATTAGGTCTAATGTGGGAGATTAATTCAAATCATTTACTAATGTTAAGAATTGCAATAAAAATTGAAATGTTAACTGGCTGTACACTTTGTTTTGTGCCACATCTTGTTCAGAAACATTAGGTCTAATGCCTCCTTTGTCTCCGTCTAGGTCTTTTGCTCAGTCAGTTTGCATACAAACTCTGTAAACCAATAAAGGCCCCATATGTTTGAACTTTAGCTGCATGGGACAGGATTTATTGTCGGGAAATTGCAACTCCGTCTAGTGCCAAAGGAGTGTCCTCTTTCTCTAAATTAATGTCAAGTGAAAGTCATTCTTTGCTGATTAATATCGTGTTCTTGTTATAAAGTTGCATTCAGGAGTCTTGTCTTCTCTTACCGGGCTTTGTTGTATCTGCTAACACAAGTGTTAACAAGCACTAAAATTTAATAGAAAAAAACATTTCTGTGCTTGCAAATCAGGACGCTGTTACGCTGTTGGCATTGCTGATTTTTTATTTGAAACAAATGATGTTAAGCACACTGAAAAGCTGTGGCTTACATAGTCAGACCCTATCTGACTGGCACTGAAGCTGGCTAGCTATCATCTTTGAAAGCTGTTTCAGAACCCCCTAGCCTTTCACAATTTATGGCAAGTGTATGATTTCCAACTAAACAAAAACATTGAAATCAGTCACAGTTACTCCTGATGCTAAATTTGTCCTAGGTGTCCATATTCGGGAGGTTAATATGCATAAATTCTACCACGGAATGACAAAACACAAAGCTGGAACACCCTCATGGGAGTTTTTATTCTCTGCAGATAAGATAAATAAAGGCCTACGCCCTTGAGTTACAAACTAGCTGCTGCAGATCAGTTCCACAGGGGACGTTCCATGCCGACTTGGTATGCTGATAACAGCGTTTGAATGCTGCTAGTATTATTGGACTGCATATTATGAACACGAAGGTTACTGAGATTGCCACACTTGATGCAGAGAGGCTTTGCACACATTAGGATTGCATGGCTTGCATTGTTTTGTAATGCACAGCAATGGAGCAGCACAAATTTAAGTGATAAAGGCAAAAAACCAGCCTGCTGCTGGTGAGAAATAAGATTGTATCTATCTCATTAAAGGCGACCAGAGGCAGCAGGGAAGCTGTTGTACCTCCACCACAGAAAGGTGACTAGCCTGCAATGCTAGACTTACCCTCCATCCTGAAGATACACTCAGCACTATAGGTGGAAAAGAATAGGAAATGGGGTTTATAGAAAAGGTCTGACTAGAAACTCCTGTTACAATCCTCTAAAACTTACATAATGGTCTGATGTTCAAAACTATGTGTTTTTAAACCTTTATAGGATCACTTATTATGACCTACTATCTAGAAAAAGGATGAACACAGGAAACAACCAGCTGCTCTTCTGCCTTAAGATCAGAATCTGAGGTACAAGCTGCCCCTCCTGTAGTGTATGTGGTGGCCACTTACAAAGCAGACAAGCACAGGGCAATATATGTGCCCTGGGCAGATCCATAGCAGCAAGGTATGTATCTGCATGTTGCAATGTGGCAGAGATCTGTACAGTATACAAGCTAAATTAGCACAAAGTCAGCCTACATAAAATTAGGGTCTCTGCAGTGCAGATAGAAGGGTGAAGACAGTGGACCCAAGAAATGACCATGTCCATCCCAGCGCAACTATGAAGTACAATTTGGCTTTTTTTACTCCTGTAGCCTATACTTTTTTTTTCCCCTGGGATGACTGGCACCCTGTGACTCCGACATAGTAGAACTCCTGCAGATTGTATGGCTTTTCACACGTGATACCCCACAACCTGGTCTTCATCAACAACCAGCTTGGCTTGGTACTCAGCTCAAAGGCTTGCAAACTTTCTTTCTGCTATAAAGAACCACCTATTTTGAGAATGTCACCTGTGATTTAACTAAGTAACCAGCCTGACTGCCCAGGTGGGGACACAGGATAAGGTGATTCTCTTGTTTCTCAAGAATCTCATAAGGCAGGGTTTCTATGTCTATTATGTATTTTGTGGCTAATGAAATATTGGCTAGCAGAGTTGCTGGAGTTTTTACATTTTGCGTGAAGAGTTAGTAAGCTGCGTTTTACTAAATACTGTATTAGTTTTGCTTGGAATGTAGAGTGTATTTTAAAGATGCATCATGTTATAGATTTTGTTTATCCCACCTGATTTATTTTTAATATGATCTCACATAATAATAGAGTGATTTGCTCCAATTCTACAACAAGGGAATGAGAAGATATTTTCACTTCCAGTCTTAGTTTTGTAATCTGGAATAATTTGCCCTTTGTACATACCTTCCTTGTATGAGCGAGTCATGTATTAATTGTGACTTCTTATGGTCCTAGTCCCTAATCCTGCATAATTTTACTCAAATAAACTGGCTCTGCGGCTGCTCAAATGACTGAAGTCAGATAGGAACACAAGTAAATTGCCTTTCTGTGCAGCTGATCTTTGCCGTTTCTTAGCCTTACTCATACTCTCAGCAATGCAGGTTCGGCACACGTGCATCCGTGTAACTAAGAAAACAGTTATGCATTTGCTGTGCTAAAAGTGAACCTTATTATAGCTTTTAAAGCTAGTGTAGAAAAATATTTCTAGCTTTAGCTTTCAGGAAACAGAAAGAATGAGCTGCTCTGCAAAGGAAGGTGAGCCAAGAGGATGAGCCAGGATGGCAAGCAGATGGGAACAATGCCCTTCCTAACAAGGATGTAGTTCCACACTACCAGAGCAAGAAGAGCAAAGCAGGTCCAGTGACAGTAATCAGGTTCAGCCAAAAGTCCACTGATGGCCAGACAACTCTGCAGACACCTGGCAGGTCCAAGGTCAACCCAAGGAGACAAGTCAGGAAGGCAAGATCAGGGTTGGCAAGGTACAAGGCCAGGCATCACATACACGCAACGTAGTTCAGGAAAGAACCAGCAGCAAGGCCTGAGCTGAAATGCAGCTCCTGAGCCAATGGGTAGAGTGTGTACGGATGGAAATGCACATCTAGTCCCATGTGTCCCATCTCACAGCTCTTTGTGATGACCTAGCTTGTTTACAGAGTAGTCTGATCCAACGTTACGTAGTTGTGCCGCACCACAGTTGCCTGTGCACAGACACAGACTAAGCCTGGGAGATGGGGAAGGGGCTTCAGGGGAGGCTTACGGAGAAAGATGATTACAGGATGTTCAAGGCAACACTGAAGGCCCTGATAGCAGCTTAGTTAAAAGGTTTCATAAAAACCTTTTAGCTATTCATTTCATTTAAAAATAGGATATTCTTCTCATATTTCTTACTCTCCTTGCTACATCAAATATTCACAAACCCATACACAACAAGGCTCTCGTTTTGCTTACAATGAACGAGTAGTTACTTTGTGATTTTAGTACTTTACATTGACATTTATATTGTTTATTGTTTCACAATGTTTACATTGTGAAAAACATGTCCCATAGTTCTCAGTTTAGTTTCTCTTGATAGACAAAACTGTTCAGTTATTTGTTCCAAAAAATGACAATTACATATAATCAAATTTGAATGCAACAAAAAAACAATTATGGAACTGCATACAATTTCACATAGTGTATGTCAATAAAAGCTATTAAACAGTAACAAACTGACTTTCAGACACACCTGATCATCAGCTAAGCATATCATTGATCTAGCAGGAATTGCTGGGCATAAATATTTCTGAAAGTCAGTCAATACATCTTTCTGCAATAACTTTATATGAATGTTTTCTTCAGACTGTGTAAGACTGAATATCTGATATATGGAAAGAAATTAAGACATACATATCAAGGTCAACATTAACTACATCGATGGAACTGCCTTGACTGTCTCAATCCTTATTTGGGAAATCCAGAACTTCACACCTTGTTTTACTAAAAACTTGTAGTGAAAGCACTGGGACTGTCTTCCAGAACATTTTCAATCTGGAAGTGTAGCTGTGTGTCAGTTAAAATTAATTCTAGATGTAGTAGAAGTCACTGGGGCACAGTGGAGAGAAACTATAAGGGACCTACCCTCATTCCAGATCATGGGACAGTGCGTCAGATTCCATTACGGATGACAGAATTGTGTGGTTTCTTAGCTAAGCTTCGCATCATGTGAATGTCAGTTACATCCATGAACTTCTGATTCAATAATTCAACTGACCAGACAGTCATTTTACATCTTGACCAGCTAGAAATAGTTTTCACTTCGAGAGCAGATACTTCTTTACTATCAAATCCTTCACTGCAACATTGTATTGAGGCCAAGTGCCTGTCCAGCGTCAGCACCACGCGCACAGCACTGTACCTAACAATCCAAGAAACCAGTAGTAGTCAACAGCAACACTAAGAAAATACTAACTACTACTTGCTAAGAGCTTGCAAGTCCATTCAAAACTCTCTTACGTTAAAAAGTGGAGGCAATGATGCCAACGAATGTGCAGTAGATCTGCAGTCATCTGTGGCATCACAGTCGTAAACAAAGAGGCACAAACCATTTCACCTGAGTTAAAGCAGAGTTTTCTAATTGCAGCATTCTGTAGGATAATGTCTCTCTGCACAGAGACATGATATTCTTTTTGTTCCTAACTGAGAACAGTTACGTCACATGGACACTAGCCAGTGCAGTTTATCTAAAGATCGAGATTTTCATTTCATTGCACTATTTTTTTTTTTTTATTTCAATTCACTCCTCCTAAACCTCAATTATACTCTACATGTGCTTGGTAATAGCCCTGCGTAGCTATAGGACACAGTTCTATGGATTGGGGCTGTACAGTACTAGGAGGTTCATTTCAGAGTTTTGTAAGAGATCCGGTCACTGCACTCTATGGAAGGCAGAGCATCTATGCCAACAAGAGCTATCCGCAAAGCAGAACTCAGTGATGAGAGCAGCACATAGCGCAATAAGCACCATAGTGGAGGCACTAGTGAGTCCCCAGCAGCTGTAAAGGTCACATCAAAATATTGATGAAGGCTTTGCAAATTGAAAGCTTTATCAAAGCTTACTGTTAAACAGCGGGGAACTAGGCCTACATTCGTACACCATCACCATTCCCCTAGCTTCCAAAGACAAATATCTTTGTTATAGTTTGCTTTGAGAAGGAAAGGTTAGAAAGAAAGCATTCCCTGCATGCTATAAGAATGGTTCAGTGAGTAAGGTGAGATGAAGACTAATTCAACTTTAAGAAGATCAGAATGGAAGATAGAAAAGAAAGGAATGTTTCAAGGCCATCTGCACTTCAAAAAAAAAGGAAAAAGTTCCACATATGTAGAGCAAAGCTTGCCTTTATTTTTTCTTTTGTAAGGAGTATCTTTTAATACTGTTTATATATAGGACAGAGCGATAGCTAGCAATTCTTCTAAAAATAGTTCTCCACTGTCTAAAGATTGTTGGCAACAAACACTTACCTGACCGATATTTCCCAAAATCAGTTCTGTGTATTGCCCTCAGCCCACATAATTCTGGCTCTGTTTTATATTCAGACTCTGTTTTGCAGAATATAAATCTAATAGCAGTAAATTCCTTAGTCAGACATTTGACGACTTATGCTATGGGCTGAGACAGTTGTTCAACAAACACTTTAAGCTACAAAAAGCAGACAACACAGCTAATTCTCCTATTTGATTTTCTGCATAGACTGTACAAACAACTTCATGTGTCAACACAAGGTGGGAGAAGAAAGTGCAGAAAGGGGAATGAGAAACTGGGGAAAGGCGACCTTTTTCTGACCCAAAAGATTTACAATGCTATGATATTAAGTAATAATGATGTAATCCAAAAGCTTAATGGAATAATTTGTAACAAATTACCATCAATAATAGGTTACCTGAAAGAAGTACACTATGATGGGCAGGTAGAGGGAAAAACACTACCAGCAGAATCTGTAAGATACAGAGAGGAAGTCTTTATGAAGCTAAAATTAGGCATTTATTTTCCAGATATCTCCTTATCTATTAAGCTTTATAATTTGTGCTTGACCTAGGTTCCCAGCTAGATTAAAATTGACTTTATCTAGTAAGGCCTGTCAAAATGCAATATGATCTCCAAGCAAAGCTGCAAACATTCTTTCTTCTTTGAAAATAGAGAGGTGATGTATTTGGAAGACTGAATTATTTTGAAGATGCCTGTCAACCTTACATGAGGTGAGTAGTTCTCTAAAAATAACGTGAGTACATTTGCCTCAATGTAAGGAAAAGTAAAATGGCTTTCAACTCTCAAAACACCTTTCTTTTCTCATTAACTTTTTATCCTCAGAAATACAGAATGGTCACGCAAAGTAGAGCAGAACTGAGAAGTCTGAGGTGAGAATGGGCATAAATGACAAAAATTTTAATAAAGTGACAAAATAAGCACAGATAAGAGGTGGGAAAACAGGTTATATGAAGAAAGGATAAGGAGGAATAGGAAGTGAAGCTGATGAAGAGGGAGAAGTCTGAGTTGGAAGGGAAGGTAAAATGTTTATGCCTCTGAACATTTCCTGGCCTTCATGTGCATTTCTTTTTTGAGGACTTCAAAGTTACCAGCAGTCACTGGGAATAAAAGAAACTAAAAACTAAAAGCTAAACCCAACTCCTTCCCATTCTGTACACCTTCAAAAAAGTCAAAGACTGTGAGACTTGAAGAGTACTTTCTTAATTCTATTATTCAGTTAAATCTATATTTGTTTAATTTAAGCAGGGACCTCATCTTCATCTCTGTCTTTAAGTTGCTTGAGAAACTGAGGTGTCTCATGAAAATATTAACTATTATATCTTAGTCTTCTTCCCTTTGAGGTCATCTCAGAGCGGCTGAGCTATGCTACCTAATCCATACCCATAGCTAGGCTAAAGAGTTTATACTATTAAAGAGGTCACACAGTTTTGCCAGTCCTACACTCACACAACAGCATGTATGTACAAGAAATCCCTACAAAATCAGCAGAATTTAGAGTAACTCGAGAAGTTTTTCAAGATCTTAATATGTTCCAGTGCAATAATTACCTAATTAAGTATAAATCAAATTCCTATCTTTTGTACAGAACGCTAAGCATAAATGAAAGGAAATTGCTATTCAATGTTTTTAAATGTATCCTAAGAAAACTGGTTTTTATAATAATGTATTCAATGAGAAAATCAGCATATTAAATGGGAATTTTCCAAGTAGGTAATCAGGATTGTTTTCAGAAATTTGCAATTAAAGCTAAATATTTTAAACTACTGTAGCTCTCCTATATTTTCTAGTTGCCAGATGTTTCTGCTTTGTACAGAACTCTTTGCAGTTGTAGATTAGCACTGACATATCTTATTATCTCTGCGTACTGAGTTTTGAAAGGAGCTTGTCACATTTTGATAAATGCTTGGACATCAGACAAATAGAGAACTTCCTAGAAAAAGAAGAACAGGCATTCTAGCAATATCTAGAATAGTTAAAATAGAATAACAGATTAAGCTGTAAGTGCAGTCACTCCACACATGTGTAGTCTAGAATATGCAAGTAGAGAATCTCAGAGCTTTATACTTCCCTTATATGAGTTGGTTTTGTTCTTCTTAATGGATGCTTAATCCATGCCGTCTTTTTCATCAGTATGTGTAAGCACTGAATGAAAAAGCACTGAAGAAAATGAAACACTGAAGAAACAAATGGATGTATCTCTATCGACATTGGACCAACAAACCACTTCAATACAGAGAAAAACTGGAAAACAAGAATGGTGATCTCGTGTATTACTTTCTCCTCAATCCAAAATGTATTTTTATTTTGTCAATATCTTCCTCTTTTTTTTTTCCGTAATGGAATTTTAGGTACCAAACCATCTGCTTTCTGACGTGCACTAGATAAACTTGATATCAAATTCATCTTTTGGGGTGTTGACAGATCAAATCTGTCAAATCTTAGTGGTAGTTTAATAAACCCAGATGCCTGCTTCACCTGTCAGAGGAGCTCACACTGCTGTCATAGTAAAGCTGGCATAAGGTGGCACAACACTCCTGCCTCAGCTGCTTCCATACAAAGCCCACACTCTGCAGGCCTTAACACCTGTAATTCAGGCAAATAGTTGTTTGACTTGATCTATTAGAACCCATAGCTGTCTGTCACTTCCCTTTGGCTGGTTGTTGTCTTAAGGTTCAGGAGAACGGAATTTGCCCATGATTATCTGTGACTTCAATTCATTAATTGTACCTGGACTGTCACAGCTACAATGTGAGGATGTACTCTTTTACAAAAGAGGCTACTATTCTGATTTTCCTGAGATTACCTTTCAGATTGCCTTTGCTCCCAACCCTAAGCTCCTAAGCAATTTAAGCAACCTTTTTTCCTCCTAAGCAATTTAAGGTAAGATGACAGACTCTGAACTCAAGCTACTAACATGCAAAAAGCAATTTCTTCTGCCATCCTTGAGAAAAGGATTAGTATCTCCAGTTGTGGTTGGTATAGCCTGCTAGGATGGGAGGACAGTATCTTCAAACAGTACAGCTAGATTGCCTGAACACATCTGTCTGAGTCTGCAGATGAGGTATAGAATAATATTTTTGTGTTCTTGCTAACATTAATGATCTCATAGCACTTGTTTTAACAGTAGAAAAGTTATTTCTTGCTCGTTCTTCTCCATTGTCTGCAATGTTTTTATTTAAAGTTTTGGCCACTTCTTACCTCAGGTGCAGCTTAAATTAATGAATACTCTATTACTACGTAAAAGTTTCTGGAATCGTACGGGTAGGCACATACAATGTATTTGTGCAATCTGAGGATTCTTCAAGATGAATATGCGTTTACATTATATTTTGGCTGTTAACAGAGTTTATATAAACTTGAACTGTTTAACTAGACTGAAGTTTAGTTCATGGTGAAGATGTATATTAAAGTTAAGGTTGCGGGCTGCCAGTAAGACAATGGCAATTCTGTGTAAAACACAGAAGTACACACACAACCTCATAACATGCTGCAGACTGATGGAACATAGCCTTCTAGACTGCTGAAGAACTGTCAGCTTTATGAGCAAATCTACAGAAAGTATAATTTGTCTGTATTTTTTATATTCCCCATTTAGCTTAATAAAGACTTATCGTTTCTGTCCGGATCATCAAAATGATCCTGAACTGCTTACATTACATACTTTTTGCATCATTTTCATTCCCCTATTTCATTATGTATTTAGACTACAGTCACTTGAGTCCTTATTCAGTTCTGTAGGATTACTTCTTCCCCAATCCCACAGGAGCTAGGCTGGATATTCTCAACTCTGGTCTCTGGATGCTTACAGCACTGCTTTTTTTTTGGTTTACAAGCAAAACACTCCCTCACAGGACTCAAACAATAATTTCCTAAAACATTCGGAAATGCTGCCAGTGGAAATGAAGATACTAGTGCAAGCAGATTGGATTTTTAGGTTTTTTTTTTTCCTCCCTTCTGGTTCAGTTTAATGTGCTGGCAAACCAGCAGTGGGGTAAATGAAAACCCCACTTTTAGACAGAAAGGAGATCATCGGGTAGCAGTTTGCACTGCTTCAGTTACGATGACCCAAAAAGCAACTGAGCTGTTGCAACTTTTCCTCTCATGTAGCTTCTAATTGAAGAAGCACTCCAGGAACAGCTAGTGCCATCACGCCCCTTGCAAGCCAAAGAAAAGGTGCAAGAGAAGTAGTTTGCCACAGCTCCCTGTAATTAAAAGCTCAAAAGGGTATTGTCTTGACACACAGTTTATTCTAATAAAGAGATGGGGGCACTGTCTTTGTACGGAGGCAAGAGCATTGTATTTGAGTGTTTCCAAGTTCTTGTTAAATACATATGAAGGTGTCAGTAGAAATATACTTTTGACAAAACGGTTTCTCACACGTTACTCAAACACCACCTCACCAAACCAACAGCTCATCTGCATTTTTATTTTCCCCTGGAGAAGCATGGAAGAGGGGGAGGACAATGTGATTTTGACTAAAGGCTGAGGGGAAAGGAGTATTTGAAAACGCTCGTATTTCTCTCGTTAAGAACCCCCTGGGCCTGACCTGCCTTATGACTTGATACTTTGGTTCCTCCACGTCTGGGCGCTTCATGGACTTACTCCAAAGCTATTCAGCGCGGTTCCGACACTAGGAGAGAGCAAAAGAGCTTTGTCATGACATATATGACTGAAACGTATGGTTATTTGTTGAGTAGAAAACGGTGGCAATAAAGATATGGCACAGCACCTGCGGGACTGCCAGCTCCGGCCGAGGGCTCCCGCCATGGACGGCGAGGCTAACGGCAACGGCCCACCGGGACCTCGGCCCCTCCACAGAGCTGGCAAGGGCGAGAGAATGAGAGACGCAGGGCAGAACTACACTTCCCGGCAAGCCGCAGGGGCGGAGGGAGGCGAGGGCGATCCCCAGACGGCGGAGGCGGGGAAGCGTGAAGCGGCCGCCTCACCGAGGCCGTCGCGGCGGCCGTTGGCGGGGCGCGGGTGGCGCTGCCATGGCCGTGTCCGGGCCGCCTCTCAAGGTCTGCATCGTGGGCTCGGGGAACTGGTGAGTGCGGCGGCGGCCCCTGAGAGGGCTGAGACCTCAGCGGCGGCCCTGGCTTGACCTTCCCAGAGGCTGTGCCTGCCCGGGCCTTGCTGTCGCTTCCCGCGCAGCGCTGTGGTTACCCCGGCCCACAGCCGGAGGGTTTCGCGCTCCCCATCAGGGGTGGCGGCGGTGAGGGCAGCCGCGCCCCGGAGGCGCCGGTGCTTGTGGTGAAACACGGTCGTCGCCGGCAGCTGCCAGCTGGGCTTGGTCTGCGGCGGGCGTTTGGGCGCGCTTGTGCCGTGCGGGTGCGTTCCTCCAGCCCTCGGTCTCCCTCGGAGGCAGAGGTACTGCCCTGAAGTAAACGGAGGGGAAAGCGGCAGAACCGAGCGCCGCATTTTGGCGTGCTCGTAGGCACCCGCCTGTTCCCTGAAGAAGTTGTTTTGGGATATTTTTAACCTGGTACTTGTTGTGTGGTTTGTCCGATGTCAGGTGACGTAGTCGTTAAAGATACTGAACGTTTGGTTTGGGTTTTTTTTTTTTCCTCAGCAGGTCACTGCTAACCAAGCGCTGCCTGTAGGGCTTCTCAGACAAGTCTGCTTCTCTCCAAAAATCTTGTTCGGGGTTTCCTATATTAGCTATTTTCAAAGGTAGTTCAAAGAAGAGTTGTGAGACGCTGGGTTTTTTGAAATACTTTTTCAAATGGATTATGCTGAGGCACACTGAAGGCTCGAGACAAGGTTTTATTGCTACGTCTATCACTAGTTTATAATTAGACTTAAATAAACTTCCTGTTGTGTCCGCTGAAAGCAATAGATTTGCTAATCATTCTCCAAGAGGAGTATCATGTTAATAATCCTTTGTCTTGCTTCTTTGATTTACCAATACCATTCCTGATCCTGTTTTCACCCCAGGTCCCTATTTACAATGAGTAAGTTAACTACAATGCATTATATAAATGTATCTTCACCGTTTGTCACTTTTATTTGTCACTCACAATTACTAATGCTGAGCAGACGTTATTTCTGATAACATTAGTTTTTAGGACATTAAATCTCAAACTCAGGGGAGTTTGGTGTAG
>VZSC01009234.1:359825-371975 GCA_013398225.1 Steatornis caripensis | reverse complement strand
GTGTAGAGCGAGGTGCTGGGTCTTGCTAAACAAAACTTACCAGTCTTTTGTCAAGGTGGTCTTAGACTTATTGCTCACTCCCTGCCCCCTCCATGCAATTGGTTTTTTGGTGCTGTTTTGTATAGTTAAAAATATCAGCCACTGCCAAGTTGTGTTTTTGTTTGTGATGGCTTGTTGAGGGAATGGCCGACATTTCAGTGCAGCGTCTCTTGCTTTGCTTGCATTAGCCTGTAAGATGAATGGGGAGATACTGTGCATCACAGTATATGTCAAATAGAAATTATGTAGTTAGACCTATCAGTCTTTTAGGAGTATTGTTGCCATTCTTCCATACTTTAACGCTAGCAAAAAGTTTTACGGGAAGTTTGACTGCATTTCTATTTGATTCACTGCGAAGCAGACTTGCAGAAGCAAAATGATTTGTAGATTTTACCTACTAGTAATAACCAAGCGCACATATATTTTGTTTTCACCTCACTGGATCAGTTTAATAACAAGAAAAGCTCCTGCTTAATGGGACGGGTATTTGGGTGGCAAAATGCCCATATCCGTGATGCTGAGAGAAGGAGATAATGCTATTACTGGGCATCAGCTTTTTTCTTTCTTCTGGGGATAAATGTATTCAAGTAACTGATAGCTGATTTCATATTTGATAGCAGTATGACAGTTTTTTTGTGGCAGGAAAGCAGAAACCAAAGTAATCAAAATTTTTAAATTGCAAATGATTTGATGTGCAACAGCTTTCCCATCCTTGTCCCACCTCCCCCCTGAATGTTTCTGAAAACAGCGATTCTTGGAGATATAGGTGATTTCTTCCTCAGAGTCCAAGGGGTGATGGACACCAAACCTTGACTGCAAAAAGCACTGTGATTCAATAATATATGCAACCATTGAACTAAATAGGATTTAATTTGAATTGTGTACCTGTGTGCTTGTAAGTGCCTTTTTGAACTGTGGCCTGTGGTCCTAAAGTGGAAGCATTTAATGCTCAAAAGCAGGTAAACAGAAAGAAACTGAAGTGCTTATATGAATCTTGTAATTAATATTTTGGGGTTATGTATTTTTGAAGCCTGGATTACGGGAATGTGTGACTGGTGTTGCCTAAATGGTAGGCATGTGAGCAGTTGAACTGAGTAGAGTTTGACATCTTTAGCCGTTTGGAGACTGTGGGGTTTTGGGGTTCTGTGTGAGATGATTCTGTCCCACAAGTGCCAGAGACTGTACAGACATCTTTGCCATCTCACAGCCCTTTAACCTATATCTGGGATGAAAAAAACACTAAAGGAGCTTGGCACTGACAGTGACCGTTTAGAAGGGTTGGGCCAATCACCTTGCATTGGATGATAAACTACTTCCAGTCAGACTTGTTTGGTCGGTGTGCTGGGGGGAAGGTCACCTTACCGATGAAGTCTCTGAAGAGCAGGAGCTGTGCTTTTTGCTGGCCTTGCCCATTTAGGGTTGCTCAGCTGGTGGATAAGTGATTGTATTAGGATCTTTAAGACAGGGCATGTATAAGCTTTCTTGAATGTGAAGAGTACACTTTAGGAATAGGCTTTGGAGCCTTAGGAAGACAGGCTGAGAGAGCTGGAGTTCTTCAGCCTGGAGAAGAGAAGGCAAGGCTTTGGGGAGACCTTATAGCAGCCTTCCAGTACCTGAAAGGGACCTGCAAGAGAGGTGTAGAGGGACTTTGTACAAGGGCAGGTAGTGATAGGAGAAGGGGTAATGGTTTTAAACTGAAAGAGGGCAGATTTAGATTAGATATTATGAAGAAATTCTTCACAGTGAGGCTGGTGAGACACTGGAACAGGTTGCCCAGAGAAGTTGTGGATGCCCCCCTCCCTGGAAGTGTTCAGGGCCAGGTTGGATGGGGCTTTGAGCAACCTGGTCTAGTGGAAGGTGTCCCTGCCCGTGGCATGGGTCTTGGAACCAGATGATCTTTAAAGTCTCTTCCAATCCAGTAACGTCCTTTCCAACACAAACCATTCTGTGACTCAAGGACAGTGCCCAGATTCAATTAAAACACTGCAAACGCTGCCTCGAACATGTGCAATAGCCTGGTCTTCTGATAACGGTCCCAGGGCAGGTTAACAAGGTGCACACAGCCAGAATTTATCCCCATCTGTTTTGCTAGAACCAGTTGTTAATTAATCTGATTCCCCAACTTGACAGAAACTGTAGAGTTCGGGAAGAGAGGGAAAGTTACCGGGACAGAGGGGTTCATGTGGCTAGAAAAATGGGAGGTAAAACTTGTGGCTTAACTGACGTGATTTTGTAATGATGAGTGATAGAGCTAGAGTGAATTATATTATTTGCACTTACATATTGTGACTCTGCTGGTGCAGGTATGAGGGCAAGCTTAGGCATTTCTGGGTTTTGTGCTTTACTTTTAAAAGTGATGAGGGGAAAGCAGACCAACTGTGATATACTGTAACGGTGAAGGGCAGGAGACAAAGCGGGTGGTCTTGCTCAGTGAGTGTCAGATACATTTATTTAACACTTCTGAAGAGCTGTATGTGATTGTATTTGGGTGTACATTTGATACTCGTTGCAAGGAAGAGTGCTGCTGTTTGGCATGCAACTACCTTGTATTGCTTGAATAGCATTAACTATCCCTCAGAGCATGTCAGGGTTAAGGTTTATAAGGGAATCTTTCACTGTGGTTTTTCTTGTGTAACTGAGCTGCTGCAGACACCAAGTCTTGCAACCTAGCTCACACTAGAACTATTATTGCTAGGAATAAAATGACAAGAATTCCTGCTCCTTTGCCTTGTGATGTGTCAGGAGTCTACAAGACGAGCCAGACATTGCAGTAAATTATTTCAGACTACACACTGAGAAGTGTTGGGACGCAGAAGATAATATAAGCTTACTTGTTAGATTAACAGGTGTGGGGAGCTGGTATTTCACCTTGCATAGCACAATCTTGGCCCCGGTGTCAGTTGTTTGACCTTGCCTAATTCAGTCCTACAACAGTTGTTGCAGTGTAACAGGAAATGAGGAACCAGAGAAGTCAGTCAGGAGAAGCTTTTTCCATTCAGGATCTAAGACTAGACAAATCTTCACTTTTTTATACTACTTTCAAAGGCTGAAAAAAAGACAGCTAAGGCATTTAAGTGTTAAATATTAATGGAGTTAATGTCTCACACAAGTAGTACATTCTGTCAAACTGTTTGAAAATCCCAGTTGGACAGTTGCTGAATCAGTTATTTCTGCCTTTCTCTATCAACACTAAGTAGACAGAATATGTGGTGAAGTTCAAAACTGAAGGCAGTGATTTTCCAGATCCAGACTTTTTATATAAACCTGCAGTAGTAAATGTGCTTTTGTTCAAGGAACTCAAAGCACTTTCTGAGGAACATGTACCTGTGTTGTGTTGAATGCGATTCATACTGATTGTGTGGATGCGAAATTTAGGGGTTGAGCTGGTGAGTTGTCTACTGTTGCAGTGGAAACCACTGTGTGCATGCAGATCTAGAATATGAACTTGGTAAGAGATGGCTGACAATTGTGGCTTCTGTATCACCTCCTGAACCCAGGGGAATTTTTAGTATCTGAAGTGCTATTAGAGAAATAAATTCCAGTCTTACAAGTCATACGTTTTTATGATTTAACTGAAAATTATCTACTTAGGATAGTATGATTTTTTCTGCCACTACTTAGAAAGTGACTAGGCCTGTGATAGTACACATCTTTAATAAGCACACTGAGTTGTGCTGTATTAAAAGCTCTTGGAGCAGAATGAATCTATTTGGTTTAGTTGCCAGCTATGAGTTTATTGCAAGCAATGTCCATAATAAATTTAGGGGAGTGTGTGAGTATAACTAGATTTGTAAAGTTAAAGTGTTCTTACCTCCTAATAAAGTATGCAGTTTACACACACACACGTAAGTCTCAGATCGGTGACTCTGTATTTTTTTCACATGTTTGAGTGCTTTTTGTTTCATTAGTAGGTTATCAGTAATTACGAAGCTGCTACCTTGTCCCATGAAAGGAAGTTAGGTTAACAGGCTTTATAAAGTTGCATTTTTTATTTCCATGTAGTGTTCAGGCTAGGAACAGAAGGAAAGGTTGTGTTTGTTCCTCTTCTTGTATGTAGCTTCACTGATTCTGATTAATTTCATTGTTGCTTAGAGATTTGAGTAATAAAATTGATCACTGTTCTACAGGTTTCAGTGTGTGCTGTTCTTGGAGAGGAAATGAAGCTAACAGTAATGGAGTTGTCTGCCTGCAAATTCAGAGGGTGCCATTGCAACAGTTAAATTCTGTGAGGTTGGCAGCGTAACAACAAAGCTTACAACTTATGCAAGATATAAATGCTTCTTGGCTTTAAATGGATATCAGTATTGTACAGCAATTGATGGGTCAGTCATCTTAGCAAAGAAAGCTTCCAGTTTCTTAAAGGTGAAAATGATCCATTTTTTAAAATTGAGTATGTCACTTTTACCATTGCTTTGAAGACATAATCCATTTGATTTGTGGACATACAGTAGCCCAAACTCTCACTGGATAGCCAGCAAGCAGACAAAACAAGGATGTTTTCAGTAAATGCTTCTAGTCCAACCTGCTCTAGATATAGTTGAGAGAAAGCAGCAGGTGTGAATGACTGGTTTATTTTTCCAGTTGTTTTACTGCATCAAAAATGCTACATAGTAACTGTTCCAATAACCTGTGAATTTCTGTTTATTTTAAAGACAACCTCTTACTTCTAGAGCAAAATAGTAATTTTTTAATAATGTTTTTGTTTCCTGCAGGGGTTCTGCAGTTGCCAAAATAATAGGCAATAATGTAAAAAAATTGCAAAAGTTTGCTTCCACAGTGAAGATGTGGGTCTTCGAGGAGAATATTAATGGGAGAAAACTGACAGATATAATAAATAATGAACACGAAAATGTAAAATATCTCCCTGGATACAAGCTGCCAGATAATGTGGTAAGGCTCACAAGCTAAATTCTAGTTACGGAGCAAAGGGAATATTCCTTATGCTGTGAATGGAAGTGGAAATTTGTTTTGCTAACACCTTTAGGGTTTATAATATTTCAGACTGTATGCTGTTTTACTGATGAGATCAGAGATTTGAACAAGTAAAATTATGTGATTATGCAGGTAGGTAAATCCAATGCACAATCTCTTTTCTTTTTTTCTGTTCTCACTGTTGTCTTTATGTTACTTTAGCTTCTGTATTGGGAAGTAAATGTGAAAATGAGAGCAAGATTAACAACTCTTGACCATACTCATTAGAAAAAAAATTTGGCCTCAACTTTGAAAGGGAGCTGGCTAGTCAGTGAGAACTGAAGGGATTTCACATACTCTGAAACTCTTAGAAAGTATTACAGGATGAGAACTAGAGTGTTTCTTAAGCAAACTGCAAGCTGTTTGCAGTTTATTTGGTTCTCGGTTGCATTTCAACTATGTGTGCTCAGATCAGCGTGTTAGATGCCCATTGCCAGAGCAGAACAGTGGGATCCCACATCTGTTATGCATTGGTGTAACATGATGGTGGGTGGACAGGTGGTGACTCTTGCCCCAAAAACATTATAGGAAGAAACTGCAGCAGCTGCCAATATTCAGTAGAGGTTTTGGGCAGGAAAAACATGAATTGTTCTGCATTGCAGTTTTATCTTTAACAGTAATGCTGAAATCCCGTTTTCTTAGCCTTCAGCAAGTGTGGTGTTTCACCTGTCCACCCCCTGCTCTTTCAAGTTTGTTCTGTTTATCAACAGGTTGAGCTTATTGCTACATTGTAAACCTGAGTGTTATTTGAAGATGGTCATCGAGTGTTAGGAAAAGTGGTGTCTGGCAAGTGACTTCAAAGTCAGTTGCCTTCTTAAAGGGTAAACAAAATCTGTAAGTGCAGAGAAAGAGAATATGAACTAGTACGTGTAAGAGGCCTGGAGAAGAAATTTGACTTTATAAGGAACAAAGTAAAGAAACTACTTTTCTGCATGTAGTAATTTATCAAAACTTGAGATTATTTTGTCAAAGAGAAGGCAGCTTCTTATTTTGTATCTTCTTACGCAAAGTACTTGTTTGAATGTTACAGAACATTTTGAATTTTCATTGCGCTAACCGTGCTGGTGGCTGTGAAGATGCCCATTTCAAGACATAAAATAGCTTGTTTGAAAGCTTAAAATCTTTCACTTTTCTGGGAAGTTTATGTTACTGCTTATTTTCAATGATGAAGCACAGTAGTTTGTAGCATTCAGTGTAAGACCAAAATGTGCTTTTACTTACCAGACAACACTTGTGTGTAGTGTTAAATTTAAGAAGTTATGTGGCTTTTCTCTCCCATAACTACACAGGTTGCTGTCCCAAACCTTAATGAAGCTGTACAGGATGCAGACTTGCTGGTTTTTGTCATTCCTCATCAGTTCATTCATAAAGTCTGCGATGAAATTACAGGACGAGTACCCAAGAAAGCACTTGGTATAACTCTCATAAAGGTATAATATATACTACGTGTTAATAACTGAGAATGCGTCATGAAATCTTCTGAAACAAGATGGCTTGATATTTTGATATGAAAACTCTCTGCATTATTCACTTGATGGTTGCATTAAACTTTGCTAGATGTAAGATTGGAATTTGTCTCAGTTATTAGTGGATTGTTATGTGGTGTTTTGTTTTAGGCTAGCTCTTGCAGGAAGAGGAAAATGAGGCTGTTCATAAGACTCTTTTAAAAAGAAAGAGGGAGTTTGAATATGTTCTGCACCACCAAGCTTTCCAGTCTTTTATTTGTTGTTTCCAAATGCATCATTAGATAAAGAACAGAGCACAAGCATAATGCTTTGATTGTTAACGCACATCTCGCACACCAAGTTGATCATTTAAAGAACTGCTGAGAGAATTTCATGTGACTGAGAGGATAGTACTTTTGTTCATGTCAAATATTATGTTGCAACAAGAGAGTCTGTTCAGCATGGCCCAGAAAGACAGTTCAAGCATAGGAAATAGGAGGGGGCAGAGGTGCAGGAAGTGTTTCAATGGAGTGTTTGTAGTTTTGGTGGCAGGAGATTTTTTAAATGTGGATGGACTGCCTTTCCCCCTCCCCCCACCCTGTGTGTTTAGCTGCAAAGAATAAGCTATTCCCATAAGATTTGGAAGATTCTGGTTTGTTGTTGCTTTGTACTTAGTTGAGAGTAGGCCATTTTCTCAGTGCACATTCTCTTGTTTACTGTCATTTCTTGAAAATGATACATTTTCGAATCTGTGCTTAAAAAGAACAAAACCTCCCTATCACTACTTACTGCAAGCTTGTCTCTAGTTTGGCTAACTAAGCCCATCAAATCTGTATTGTTTTGTCAGTGCTGACCTGATATATTGCTGAGATGTATGAAAAAGTAATGCTTCCCAAGTGCACTTGCTGCATTTTGTAGACAAACTTTTTCTATTGTAGAAGGATTAAATAAAGCAATGTTAAAAGAACTGAATGTATAGCATCAAAACTACACAACTGTCCTACACACGCTTAAATTTATTGCTTTGAAGTTTCTGCTTGTGGTTCTTTCTTCTGTAAGCTCAAGATAAACTTTATTCTCCTTTAATTTGCTAAATGTGATCTATGTTCTGATGTCCTTGGTGATAGCAATAACTCTAATGAAATCGGTAGAGAAAATGAGGATTTATGTCAGCATATCTGAAGTCAGAGTCTGGGCCTATATTCCCTTGGGATTACTGCTTTGGTTATTGACCACCAGTGCTTTAATGGAATGTTGATTAATGGCTATGTTTAAAAAAAAAAATGAGGAGGGTGTACTTATTTTAAAAAGAAGAAAAATAAATCCAATCCGCAAACAAACACCCCAGCCCACCCCACTGATAAAACAAAAAGCCTGGACGTAGTGTAGTATAAGTAAAATAGTGACACCTGCCATGCAAAGCAGAGTTGTTTACTAGGCAGCTTCCCACTGTCATCTTATGACACTGCATCAGTAGGCGGTCTTTCGAAAGAAATGGTGTGAGGCCCCTTTTCATTTTTTTTGCGGGAGAATGCAAAGTACATGTTAGCTTTTATAAAAAGGCACAACTGCATCTTTACAAATATCATTTAAGAGTAAAGGGCAGAGATTTAACACAACAATGAAATGAAGTAGTAGAGAGAAGAGTGCATTCTCTCCTCTACTTTTGCAGCTTCTTTATGCATGCTGTTTTCATCAGTCATATTTTTCGTGGTCTCATTATGCTCAACACTAATGCTGTTAAAGTGGCTTGTGTTCACTTTGGCAGTTAAAGTGCAGTTTTGTTCTGAAAAATATCATTAGTGGGACATCTTGTTTCTGTGCTTTCTAAATGGCTTGGTGAGTTAGCAGTGTGTCATCTTTTTCCTCTTTTTTTTTTTTTTGACAGTCTAATCTTCAAGCAGAGCCTAACATCTGATAATAAAACTGAGTCTTTGGAAAATGAAGACATTTGTCTGCTGATTAATCTGCATTCCCACTGAAACATTTGCAGCTGTGTTGCTTTACATAAATTCTGATCACTGGTGTCTGAAAACCTAACAAATCATTGTGCGGGTGTGGGGGGAGGAACCATATACAACTTACGATGCAGTACAGCAGTGAGCGCAGGAAGTAGGGTATGCGGAGGTCACTCTGCATACTCTTCAGGCAGCCTCAACATTGATCTCATTTTCATCTACCTATATATAGGCCCCAGGCATTGCTCTGGCAGGCGCGTTAGAATGCAAGTGATAAGACCACAGTATTGGACTTGCATTGCCTGGGTATCATTGCTGTCCAGTGGACATTCCCATGTTGGGCCCTTAGTTTTTGGAAGAGGGAGGGATGTGGGTTTTTTTCTCCTGTCCTCTTGTCATTCAGTATTGGATTTAACTCTACAAGAAACAGGTGCAGTTCTCCTTGACTTTGTCAGAAGTTGAATCTGTTTCATAGCTGACTTTGGCACCTAAGCCTATCTGATCTCCTTTCACTTGGATGAATTCTTGTGCACATATTCACATTTTTGGAGTTGTTCCAAACATGTGCATGCTTTTCAGTTTATTAATTGCCTGCTTAGGAGGAGGGGCCTTACAGTTATTTTGTGGGGATGTTTTTGATACTGTGAGTGAAAAATACATGTGTACGTGCTTGCTTTTAGATTCTTTCTATATGGCTCGTTAAAGATGAGAAAGCAGAGCTGTGCATTAAGTGATACAGATAGAAAAATAATGCAGAAATGCAAGCACTGTTGTCTGTAGTTTAATTGGCTGGTTTTATATAGGCATTTCTGCATATCTCTTGATTGCACCGTGTTATTTAAGGAATAGCACCTCTGATCTGTGGAAAAGCAAATTACTGCCTGCCTGAAATGTCACTACTGCCATCGTACGAGTGTGTGTGTGTGTGTGTACGTGTATCTGGAAATAGTAGAGGATCACACTGCCTTTTTGCCTTTAAGTCATAATTCAAAATTACCAACCCCCAAAAGTACCAAATCCCTAACATTAAAAAATAGTACTGTATAAAAGTTGGTACACTGTGAGAAAGGAAGACCATTTCAGCGGCTTGTCTGCCATGCCCCTGTTCTAAAAACTCAAATGTAGTCAGCATGTCGCAGGCTAGGAGAAAAGAGTTTTGTGAGAAGAAAGTGGTCTCGTTTGGAGTTCTTGGTTCGGGCAGTTCAAGGTACCGGACTCTCTTCTCCATTGCAGCATTAATCTCTGGGGTAATCTTTTCGAAGGTCCTATTTCTGCCTCTCCTTTCATGCTTTGTAAAGAGTGCCTTATAAGTACGGATTAAATTATCCTTGGAAGTTAAATTATTCTCAGTTGTTCAGCTTTCTACATGTCTGTGAACAGCTGTTCTGTTTGAAGTAGTATTCAAAATGATTAAACTCTGTTTCTACTAGTAAACTGTTGTTGGTATTATACACAAGGGAATTTGTCTCTGATATTTCAGTTCAGATAGCTCTTCACAAAGCAAGTTATTGGGATGCCAGTATGTGAGTTTTGGTGCAGTTTCAAATCCAAGTGCAGGCTTGATTCACAACTGATGGATCAGTGGTGCTTCACTGAATTTAGTAGGGATAACACTGATAGTAAGCAGCTGAGATTCTGAACTAAAAAAGCTGAATATTCAGAATCAGGGCTTTGAACATGGAATAAAAACTGTTAGCATCATCTAGAGTTTAGTCCTAATTCTTAGGAATTCTAACTCCTATGAACAGAGGACAGCTTGGAGAGGTCACAACAACAGTGGAAGTTTCACTGATAGCAAGTTTATCTTTAGTCTTTATCTGAATAGTCCTTGTTGCAGTTCTTACCCATGGACAAGACTAATTGTGATGTGCTTTCTTCTCTGCTGTGTCTAATGAATGACTTTTTAATAATTCCATTTAATGTTGGCTGCAGGGAATAGATGAAGGCCCGGAGGGACTCAAACTGATCTCTGACATTATTCGAGAGAAGATGGGAATAGACATCAGTGTGCTGATGGGAGCTAACATTGCCAATGAGGTGGCAGCAGAGAAATTCTGTGAAACAACAATAGGTACTGTTCCAAGTAATAAGAATGTTTAAAACATGCTCCTATCCTCACAGTTGCACACCAAATGCCTCTAATTTTATAATTTTCGACATTAGCTGGCTGTTATCAGAAACTGTTGGTTTCTTCTTATTTTAATGTTGAATTTTCTAGAATGTTTACACTTCCAAAAATACTAGGACAATACCGGGAATAGAGGGAGAGGGAGGAGTGCGATTTTACTTAGTCTCACTAGGGTTGTGACCTTAGCAGGTGAAATACTAAGCATGCTTTTTATCACCGTCCACTTAACAAACTACTTTCTTTTATTACTGTGCTTAAGATTTTTCTTGGGTCTGCATGGCTTTATACAGATAAATTGTTACATATTCTGTCTCCAGTTCAGCTGTTATGGTCCCAGATGATACCTTTATGTGTGTTTGGGTTGTTTGGGGTTTTCTTTAAGGTAGCAATATCTTATTTTATTTTCTCAAAATAATTGGTTCCTCCAAAAGCTGGACATGGTTTTAGTTCTGTGTTGATGTCTGCACACCTTTGCAGCACAAAGATATGCCTAGTCTTGGATTTCACAGTGTCTAGATAGGCATATGTGTGTGTATATACACATACAGATCGTCATACATAAAAGCACAGAGTTCATGTTATTTTTTCATTATTATTTTTTACAGTTTTCTGCATTTTTAGCTTCGTCATCTCTCATTAACAGCTTTTGCATTAAACTTATTTTTGAACGGTTGAGTTATCTCTAGTGTGTAGAAACATCTGTCAGTGGGAACATGCTCAATTAATAAAACATCCTTGACATGCCTTTATCAGCAGCTATTTTTCTGGAATGCAGATCTTAAAAATAATTGGTAGAATTGCACCTGCTATATTTTTAATTCACCTTTGTTTTATTATTAACCATTCTTTTTAAAAAGGATGATGGAAAAAAAGAGACGGTATAGAGGATTAATACAATTGGTATTTAGGATCTGTTGATGAGCAGACAATGAGCTATGAAGAAGTCCAGAGTAACTCAGTGGAGAGCTTTTAAGTGCGATGTAGACTTGTCCTGAGTCACTTAAAACAGGACTCTGTTTAGGATGAAGATAGAACAACGTTATCTCTGCTTTTAAGTATTCTGGCTTGCACAGAAAAGGCTAAATAGCACCCAAGTAAATTATTCATTTTTTACCCTTCCTTTCTCCCTCAACAGGCAGCAAAATCTTGCAAAATGGCCTTCTCTTCAAAGAACTCCTGCAGACTCCAAACTTCCGAATAACTGTAGTAGACGATGCGGATACGGTTGAGCTTTGTGGGGCTCTGAAGGTAAAATTAACAGGCTGCAGTTGCTACACAGATCCTTGTATAAAAAAGAGGGTATTTTCATTTAAAGAATTAAGTTTATTGTGCTTTGTATAGTATATAAAACTGCTACGTAACATTTCCGGAAGAACCACATGGGAAATCAGGGATCAGCATGTGCTGAGAGTTGGCATTTAGACCCTTGTGTCACCATTTCACAGAATCACAGAATGGTAGGGGTTGGAAGGGACCTCTGGAGATCATCCAATCTAACCCCCCTGCTAAAGCAGGTGTCTCTAGAGCAGGTTGCACAGGAATGCGTCCAGATGGGTTTTGAGTATCTCTAGAGAAGGAGACTCCACAACCTCCCTGGGCAGCCTGTTCC
>VZSC01009234.1:340572-358461 GCA_013398225.1 Steatornis caripensis | reverse complement strand
GCCAGCTCCCTCAGCACTTGTGGGTGCATCCCGTCGGGGCCCATGGATTTGTGGGTGTCCAGTTTGCCTAAGTGGTCTCCAGTCCTCCTCAACCAAGGGGAAGTCTTCATTTCTCCAGGCTTTCTCTGTTGTCTCCAGGGACTGGGAATCCTGAGGGCCAGTCCTAGCAGTGAAGACTGAAGCAAAGAAGGCATTCAGTAATTCCGCCTTCTCTGTATCCTCTGTCACCAGGGCGCCTGCCTCGTTCAGCAGCGGGCCCACGTTTTCCCTAGTCTTCCTTTTGCTACCAGTGTACCTGAAGAAGCCCTTCCTGTTGTCCCTGACCTCCCTTCCCAGATTGAATTCCAAGTGGGCCTGAGCCTTCCTCGTTGCATCCCTGCATACTCTGACAACGGTCCTATATTCCTCCCAAGTGGCCAGTCCTTTTTTCCACATCCTGTAAATTTTCTTCTTCCTTTTGAGTTTTTTTACAAGCTCCTTGCTCACCCATGCAGGTCTCCTGCCTCCTTTGCTTGACTTCTTAAGTCCTCTTTTTTTTTTTCCCCAAGTCCTCTTTCTACATCTTTCACTTAGGTTACACACAGTCATGAAACAAGTGTTGGTTTCATTTAACTGGTCAACTAAATCCATTTTAGTTCCCTTTTTGTTTTTGCGAAAGTGTGTTCACAAAAAGAAAGGGAGAAAGAAGTTGGCATTAATTCTTTGTATCTGTTGACAATACTATTCCCCTCCTCACTGACTTACACAACGTGAGCACTCTTACTTACATTTTGTGGACATAACACTTCATCAGGTTGATATAGATAACCACATACAGAAATGACCTGAGTAGGAAAAAAGTTGTTTTGGACAGTTACTCATCTGGAAAATTTTTAGTAACAAAATTGATGCTGACAGAAAGCAAAGGCTATTTTAAACATACCCTTATTGCTGGGGTTTTTTTCAGGTTAATTTACAGGCCATTTGTGAAAGGAAGGCGCTAGTTGCTTGGCACCCTGGCCAATAGTACTATACTTCACATTATCTGATATCTATCATGGAAGCAGTGGTCTAGTAGATAATTTGGCTTACATTTTTATTTTTTATGTTTTGGGTGATTATTTTGTATTGCTTTGTTTTCTCTGTTGAAATTATGTGTAAACTACATGATTTACATGCAAAGCTACCACACCAATGAATGATGTTTTTAAGCTAAGGAGTTCTGATTCCTGCTCAGCAGAAAGTAGATTGATAGCTATAATAACATAATTTTTGGCATACTGGTTTTCTTGATAATTTTGTCTTGAGAGCTATGATACTGCAAGTCTCCTGAGAAGGAGGAGGTCATGGGTCTGTGCACCGGGCTAATGGGATACACTTTGGTGTAACAGGCTTTGGAATTACTGTATTTATAGCAATTTTTCAAGACTGTGGAGCTCATAATTTGGCTCCACAGCCATTGCTTTAAAATGCTGTGGTGATGTGGGAGGTTAACAGGAAAGAAATCCCTGTGTATAGACCCATAAAATTAGTCCAAAAGTTTTACAGATTTATTTTTCTTTGAAATCTGCTCAGTCTGATGTTTTCTGGCTTAAATTCTTGCTTGATAGAGGAGTTCTGTCCCAGGTGATTTTTATTCCAGACAAATCTCGTGAAAGGGCACTGGAGATGAGTGTGCCCATCAAACTGAGCAGCTAGTCAGCAGATGCTTAAACTCCAGTGTAAAGGTCCAAGTCAGGAAAGATACCATTTCCATTATAGATTGCTCTTGACCTAGAAAGATACTGAAGTGAAACTCATGTATTTTTTCTTCGTAGTCTTGTTTTGTTCCTCCCTCCTACTTCTTTATTCGTAATGCATCCTGCAGGCTGAACTCTCTAGTTGCATTTCTAAAAAGCTGTATATATTCTGTGTGCTCTGGTCGTTTGGTTTTGATTGCAGTATATTTTGTTAACCGAGTTGAGATTTCCAAAGAAATGCATGGTATGAGCTCTAAACAAAAAGCGAATTAAGGGTAGATTAACTTGTTTAGAAATACTATGGATTTCTTGCCTGATTAAAAGGCATGAACTGTTATAGTGTCATACGTCAGTCATGCTAGTATAGGTGATGTTTTCCAAACGTGTAACTCTTCCTTTATCTCAGAGAAAATGTTATTAAAATAATATTTTTTAAAGTAATTTTTCATTTAAAACCCTTTCTACTTTAATCCTAAATCTTATGCTGACAGTATGTAAACCATTTCCTGAGCTGTTTTTAACTCAAACATTGCAAAATTTTGTTAATGCATTGGGAACGTGTATGCCTCTGAAAGAAAATGAAGAAACTAAAATTAAACAAGTGGATATGTTTTTATTGCCTGTGCAAAGTAAAATGCAAAGCTCAAAATGTGAATAGTGAAATGTAAACTTGCGCTTTTTTTTCTTGGAAGTTGTACATTCCTGTTATTAGGAGAATTGCTTACTAAGGATAACAAGAAGCAGTTTGCTTTTTTATGATTAATCTGATAATCTTTGTAATACAAAATGTGAAAAATAAGCATCTTTTCATGTGATTGTTTTTAGGAATAAAATCTACAGTGTAGCTTCTGTCAGCTGACAGTTACTTTATTAAACTTGGAAATTTATTTCATGAAAAAAATAGTAAAAATTAGCATTATTTAACTTACTGGAAGGAGCAACTTCCTGTTTCAGAAGACAACAGTGTCGTGTTGTGTGAAGAGACAGGTATAAAAGAGACATTCTACTCTCCTTTAATAGCAGTGCCAATTCAAAATGTCAGCAGCACCACTGCAAACTACAGCTTAAGGGACAGAAGTAAGCAGGCACACATGCCAGTCCAGGCTGTCTTTTTGGATGTGGAAATAGTAAAAGCAACTCCTGTATTGTATTAAACATCCTGTTTAAAGGATGAGAAATAGTACACTATGAAAAATAATATATTCTGCCCGCTACAGCATTTTTCTATAAATACCAGCTTGGGAAAAGGAGACTTTTCTTCTATTTCTGGCATAATAGACTAGATCTTGTTAAAAGTCTATGCTTACATTGCTCTTTATTTCTGGAAGCCTTTCTAAGCAGGGAAGATTTTCAATGTGGATGGTTGACTAAAGGCTGGGTAACGGAGAGTGCTCTGAGCACAGCTTTCCCTTGCAATATTGAGAATTTTAGGTTTGAAATTTGTTTTTTGAAGCATATTTTAATTCAGACTGTAATAATAGGTATTGCAGCTGAGCAATCATAAAAGAACATGTGCTTGATTGCGATTTATACACATATACATATATATGCATATATATATTGAATATCCACTTATTTTTTGTGACAATGGGCTGATGGAGATGTACTGAAGTATAGAAATCAGTGCAGTGAAACTGCAGTCTCACATCAGCTTGGACACTGGCGGAATAGGCAGTGGCAGTCACTTTACAGAATTTAATGATACTGAGGAAGAACAGCTGTCTACAGGAACTTGTTGGCTGTATGAACAAAAATTGCTTGGCATGTTCTTCTCTATCAAGATTTTTTTCTTTTGAGGATTGAAGCACATTTCACATTTATTTGTTGACCTCTTCTAAGGGTTGAGGTCAGAAATCAACAAACTCCAAATTTGGATAGTTCAGTTTCAAGGTGTCCAGATGGCTTTACAGGCAGCCTGACCCAAGGCCACCTACAAGTTCCAGCTGCCATTTTCCAGACGATGAAGGGGACTTCCTAGGAAGTTATAGGTTAAGTTATAAGCTTAAAGGTTATGACACCACTGTAAGGGTAGTATGTGCGGCTATGCATACATATGGATGTGCTCCTGAATGCTGATGGATGTGATACTGCAGAGTAGCACAGACCCAAGGTTATCACCACTGAGGTGTCCTTAGAGTCTTTAGTGCCTGTGCCAGTCTGTGGTCTTAAATCAAACAGCACAGATCTGAGGCAAGGCTGAGCTGGTCTATGAACCTAGCAGCGTACTTGAAAAGCAATATGAACATTGGTAGCTGCATTTTTGGGTGTAAACACTACCAGAATCACTTACCCGGTGCAGCGGTGCCAGGGGTGAGTGCAAGGGAAGGAGAAGTGAGAATCTAATGTCTGGATATGGCAAAATGGCCATGCTCCAGCTGCCTGATCTGTATGTTCAGGGATCTGGAGAGTTAAAAACTCTCAAGTGGCAGCAGCCAAGGACCAAGGCAGATGTGACAGTTGCTGCAGGAACAAGAAGGAGCAGCAGCTGTGGTTGCCTTTCAGGTTGATTCAGGCCCATCTCTAAATCTTATGGCTCCAGCTCAGCCTTAAGCAAAGAAGTATAACGATGATTTATTGTTTACCTGGTTATGTAACCCAGCATTATTACTTACAAAGGTGGTCTTGCAAAGTGTGTTTATGGCAGACACTGTTGGATAGTCAGTCTAGGTACTGTAGAAGTTGATTGTTGTAATTACTCTTTCCTGAGATTAAGTGGAAATGAAATCCATTATTTACATTCGAGTTTGCCAGGAGCAAGCAAGCAGTTTATGCTTAACCTCTCTGACAGTCCTGCTGGTACTGTCTTTGATTTGTTGAGTCTTCATTTGACCTCTCTCGGCCATGATGTGAAGCAAGGAGTTCTCCAAGATCATGTGTAAGCAGGAGGGAAAGCAGGCTGTGCTGAGCTGTGACACTACCTCAAGGAAGGCTGGACGTCCCAGGTGAATTAACATTTTTACTTAGTTCTCTAATGATCCATTTAATTATGGAGAGGTAATGGTTGCCTCAGAACTGGCCTCTGAAGCTGTTTTCAGCTCAGCACTCCACAAACTTACTGTGAACAGTGGGACTGTAAATTGGATATTTCTGAACACTGGCTGTGTAAAGAGAACAATCTGTCAGCAGAGTCGGCAGATGTGTTAGCCTTGGTTTCTTGGTCATCTACAGACCTTACATTTGTGACCTCTGGCACGTTTGCAGCAGGTCACGTGCAAGTAAAAGAGACTTTTTTTCATTTGTTCTGACACATACTGTGAGCACTGCCTGGCATCAACATTTGTTTTCTGGAGCATAGCTTCCCTATCCCAGTGGTAAAATAACTGAATCCAGCTCTTGCTAATGTTCTAGAATAACTAGGACTAGGACCAATGCCAGCTTCTGGATACCAGACCAGCTAAAGACTCACCTGTTAGTGCAAAGTATTTTAGTAGCTTAAAACCATATGCAATATAGAAACACCTGTGCATCTTGCTTACAGGATGCATGCTTTAATGTAAAAAGCTGTTAATGCTGAGGTGGGGGAAATGTGTTTGCTCAAGCATGAAGTTTTGAGAGCACTGAATCCCTCAGGCCAAGAGGAGCATTGCATTGCAGTCATTTTGGGGCTGTTGTGACAGTATTTTTGAACCTTTGGAAGAACAGGTTTGTCTGTAGGCTAAAGTTGTCCTTGCTTGCGGGGCTTTCAGACCCCCATGTTGTGTATACAAGTGCAGTCAGCCTTTGAGCACACAGAAATGTCGGCTCTCTCCTCTTGCACAAATGTATACCTGTTGCATTTTCAGGAACTCTTGTAACTTGAGATGTAGGCTTTGGCAGTGACAGTATTCAGCATCAACTATATCAGATACAGAAGGATGTTTTCGCCAGATAGATACGGGATTCTTCCCCTCCGGTCTGCTTCTCAGAGGATCACTATAGTGCTAGTGCCATTAGGCTCTTGTGTGTTAATTTGTGTTTTGCTTATGCATCTTCCTGAAACAGACTTGGCTTAGTGCCTGTACCCAGAGATTTCAAGTACCAAGCTGTCTGTTTTGGTCTTGTTTTGGACTGAAATATGACTTAGTCTCAAGTTTTGTGAGATTTTTTTGTTGGTTTGTTTTTAAAAGGAGTGGCTTGTCTTTCAGTAAGGTGTAACTTTCAATGTGGTATAATTGAATTCTCTACAGTACATTAGACCTGAGAGTTGTCACAGATTCTTCAAGAATTTAAATCAAACTTTGTAAATTCATAGTTGTAGCCTAAGGGTTATGTAGATCAGGATATCACAGTCTGCTAGGCGTGGGTGCGTGTTCTAGAGCATAATAAGTTGTCTTACTTCCTCATTATTTGCAAACTGTGTGTAAGAATATACAATGGGTGCACTACACAAATGAAGAGCTTGGTGTTTCAGAGTTAGACTCACAACTTCCCTTTCTCCCTACACCATTTCCTCAGAAGTAACTAGACTCGATACGACTTGCTTAAAACAATATTTCTGTTGCTCCAGAGACGAACATTGCCAGAGGTAGAAGTAGACCACAAAATACCATACGCCAAATCATACTGTAAATTATGATCAGGTAGACTGCTTTAAAGTGAAAAGGAAAGTCAAAGCAGGCAAAGCTGGAGGGAAGGGGAAGCTTTAATATTGGAGTGTTCAAGAAGTACATGGAAAAAGCCCAGAGGTTGTTCAAAAATGTTTTTGTTTTCAGGTGAGCACTAAACATTTGCGGACTTTCACGTATGTGTAAATTCAGTTTAAATGGGTTGTCCCATCTGAAAACTTCTTAAATACGTGTTTGACTTCCTCTTGCTTTGCCACCAAATTAACAAATATTGGAGGTCGCTCTGGGAGAGGCATCTGATGAAAACGTAACTTGACTGAATCACAACAGCCAAGATTTAAGCGAAGATGGTTTAAAGTACCAGCTTTAAAAGTCTGATTGTCTTTTGCTGCTTCAGCTGTGATGTTGAGATATCTGTCTGCAATTTTTAAGGTCACCTTTAGACCTCAGCTAACTGCTCAAAAAGCAATGACTCATCCGCGGACCCCATTTAATTCAGAGTCACCTAGCCATGACGGGCCACATGGCACTGCAGCTGTGTGCAGTTTTTGGTTCTTACAGTCCAAAAAACCAAACCAAAACGGGTTGTTAATCAGCTTATTGCTTTCATTAACAACTTGTGACTGTTGCTGTTTCTTCAGCAACAGTTGAAGTTGGTTTGGTTTTTTTTCCCTGCATTGAATGCTACATCAGGTGCCATAACGTTGGTTCTCCTGTGGTTTCTGTTGAGGTCACTGCTGCTGTTGTTGCATACAGAAAATTATTACTTCATCTATTGCTTCCTTGTTTGCTTTATCAGTGTGTCAAAATGCCATGTTTTTTGTAGTGTTTTGGGTTTTGGTAGGGTGGGGTTTTTTTGGTAGGAGCAAACTAACCATGGCTGGTCGTTGATTCCCAGGCCAGAAAATAGCTTTTCTAGTCACTTCACTTAAGCATCTCTCAACTAATCTGCATGTTCGTAAACCAAAGAAAGGACTGTATAACTGATTGTTCATGAAGAAACAGCACATTCTTTGTAGAAGGCTGTCACCAGGTCTAAGAAAAAAAAAAACAACCTACAACTTTTTTTGTTTAGGAAAGGTCTTCCTGTGTCATGAACCTTCTGGGAATCCTTGATTAACTGTTACTGTTATAGGAACTCTGCATACTTAAAAGGGCTGAATACTATTAGCTTGGCTGAATTTGGTCACTTAGCATATCAGCATGGAAGTCAATAAATGTTTCTTAGATTCAGTATTACTTTAATCATAAAGAAAATATGGATAAAAGGGCTGTAGGATATCAGTCTAACTTTAGCCCTATCTCAGGGCAGGCACAGCTCAATCTAGGTAAAACGTTGTTTGGGTGTAGTGTAACCTGTTTGTTCTTAAAGGTAGTCAGCAATAATAGCTCCACAGCCTCTGGGGCGACTTGTTCTAGAGCTTTAATTATGCTTTTATTCTTGGAAATGCTTAGTAATGTAAGACTTGTAATCTTTTTTTTTTTTAAAGATTATCCCATAGACCACAAAATCCCAAAACAAAAAAAAATCAAAGCAACAACGTAGTTTTGCGCTAGTAAAGTGTTTGCAGTTCTTAAGCATGCCTGCACTCTGTCTTTTGGTGTCTCCTAGGATTCTGTAAGGAATAATTGAGTTGTTTCCCATTTGTTTTTTCTCTTCTCATTAGAATATAGTAGCAGTAGGAGCAGGGTTCTGTGATGGCCTTTGCTGCGGTGACAATACCAAAGCTGCTGTGATTCGCCTTGGCCTAATGGAGATGATTGCCTTTGCCAGAATTTTTTGCAAAGGACAGGTGTCTACTGCCACTTTCCTGGAGAGCTGTGGAGTTGCTGATCTCATCACAACATGTTACGGTGGCCGGAATCGACGTGTAGCAGAAGCGTTTGTTAAGACTGGAAAGGTACTTTATTCACTGGGTGAAATCCATTGTTGCAAGTATTAGCACTCCTGGTTTGTTGGATTAGTAGTACAGTTATCTGAGATGTGCCAGCTGTACTGAGTGAGTACCCTTCTCTCTACCCCCATTTTTGAGTGTCTTACAAGGCTAGAATGAGTGCAAAGATGTTAAAAAGGAGGAGTGATTAAAAAAAAGAAAAAGCTGGAGGGATAAGATGTTGGGAGATGCAGATCTAAGAAGGAGAATATTTACAGACAAGAATGTAGGACAATACTATATATGCTCACTCGAGTACAGTTTTGTGAAAGGAAAAACCCTCAGTAACATCTTTTTTTTTTTTTCCATCCAGATGATGTTGTTAGGCTTATGAAAGCTTTAGCATAATTCTCATTTTCTTCCTTTTTTTTTTATCCCCGTCTGTTGTTCAGTCTATTGAAGAATTGGAGCAAGAAATGTTGAATGGTCAGAAACTGCAAGGACCACAGACTTCTGCAGAAGTGTATCGCATCCTCAAGCAGAAAGGAATGCTGGAAAAGTAAGTAAAAACAGATAAAGCAAGTTCCACATACCTCTCTTTTATCTCCATAACTATTTGCATTTTTTGTCTTGATACCTTCATGAAGGTTAGAACCAAAAAGAAAATCACTAACAAGAGTAGATTAATCCTCAGCTAAAATCACAGAGAAAAGTGAATAAAGCCTCAAAATAATATTGCTGTAGATAGAACTAATAGTGTGACATTAAATTTGTGAATGCCTTTGTGTTTACAGAATTACTGCTTCCTGCTATCATAGAAAAGCATAACAGAGTGTTTTTAACACACGAAAAGAATAAAATACATGAAAATAGAAGCTGAGCTTCCTAAAGAGACTTGTGGAGAGGCTCTACAGCTCATTTCATAGTAGTAAATTCATTGCTTATCTCCAAGGAGAGAATCTTGTTATTAAGGAAATATATAGCTGATTGGCTGAATGGAGTGACTGCTTCTGTCCGCATGTGTTCTAGCTTAGATACCGTAGTTCTCTTTCCTAATGTGACTTTCTGTTTGGTCTAGGATAAAACCTGCCATCTGCTTGTTTAAGTCAGGTTTTTGTGACATGAAATTAAGCAGATTGTCCTGGCTTTTTAATTTGTATTAATTTGAGTCAGAACACGTTTGATTCCTAAAGCCACATGCAAGTTGTCTCTTTATGAGATTAAGGGATGCATTTTTTCTTTCTGTTCCTGTTTATAGATGAGGCAAAATCAGAACATAAATGACTGCCCGTCAGAAGACCAAACCTGTTACTTCTTTTTTTCCAAAGCATTTTTTAAAGTCTAGTTTTAATGGATCAGCTACATCAAGTTGCTTATTTTTTAACATTATCTCTGAGAGTAAAGCGCCTAAGTCTGCCTCTGCAGTGTACAATAATTAAGCTAACTGCAGAAAAAAAAAAAATTAAAATATTGATTTCAGTCCTTGCTGTTTATGATTCTCTAAATGAGACAGGATGCTGTGTTTAGGGTGTTTTTTGGTTGCTTGGTTGGGTTTTTTTCCCTGTTCTATTTTACAACAAATAGAGTGCTTTATAGAAGACTTCGGATTGTGTTTTTAATCAAAAACATGAAAACAGAGAATTGCTAATTTCTGTTTGGTATACCAACCTTCTTCATGAAAGGTCTCATTCAACAAGACTTTTGAAAGCAACTTTCAAATTGTTTTTCGAAAATCCTCTTGTACTGCTTTAAAACACAAACCACAGTGAAACAGCCGTGGTTTCAGAGTAAAGAGGTAAGAGTCTAGTAAGAGTAAAATTTCATGCTCTCATCTTACAAAGAGTCCCAGGGCTGCGTAGCAATATGCAAAAGTCGAAGTTCAGCAGAAGAGCCTTGGTAGCAGGGTTGATGCCTATTGATATTTACAGTGCAATTAGTTTTTTCATTTCAACAGTTGTAGAAGTAGTCCTCTTAATGTGCTGACATAAGGTGCATTTGGAGTTTGCTGGCCCTGAGCCTGCAGTCAGCCTTGGTTCTGCTTGCCCCATGTGAAGTGTGGCAGACCTGTGCATATCAGAGTAATGTTCCCCATGATAAACAGCAAGACTTATGTATCAAGATGTGGTTTGTAGTAGTAGTGGTGCTTCACTGAGAAGTAACTGCCAGTACTGTATCTAAAGCTGTGTGAAACATGTTTTTGCTTCAGAAGGTTCACATATTTTGTGGCCGCCTCTAGTAATTAGTGCCTACACTTAAGTTTTTATGGTAAAAGCAAATTCAGCAACCCCCACTCCAGCCCCAATATATTATACAAAATGAGTGATAAGTGATCCACGTACATTTGCTTTTTTTTCCACCTGCATATTTCATAGTAAGGGTTTTGCAACCTGAACAGTGTAGCATTGGATTTGAAAGAGTAGCTATGTGGCTATATACTAATTTTGGTTCCACTGATGAAATAAAAGCCAAAATCANCAAAATGAGTGATAAGTGATCCACGTACATTTGCTTTTTTTTCCACCTGCATATTTCGTAGTAAGGGTTTTGCAACCTGAACAGTGTAGCATTGGATTTGAAAGAGTAGCTATGTGGCTATATACTAATTTTGGTTCCACTGATAAAACAAAAGCCAAAATCAAGTCAATTGGATTGACCTGAAATAGTTTTTGCTATTGCTGTGATTTTTGTCTTGTTCTTCACAAAAATAAACCAAAAGAAATGGACATGCATTCATAGCAGGTGTTTCAGATAATTCAAAACATAGCATTCATTTTTGAGCACTTGTAACAAAAGCAATAGAAACAATGGACTAAATCCTCAAACGTGTCCATTCCTCTACTTTTTTTCCCCCAGAAATGCAAAGTATTGCATTCAGCCAGGTACAAGTCCTGTATCTGCCCCTGAGAATGCAGTAGTCACCATGCTGTAATGGTACTCCAGAATGGCTTCTCTTGTGACCTCTGGTTCACCTTGAGGAGTCGAGTTCAGAGCTGTGTGGTGATACCAGAGTTACCTCTGTGTAACACATGCTACCAGAGTGGATTGGCAAGCGTACATGGTGCTCAGTACTGGTTGGGTCTTCTGCTCAGTGCTGCATTTGTGACTGATGGGACCACTTTCCTGAGGACAAAGTCCTAGTCTGGATGTATTCTGAATCACTCAGAAATTAACTAATTCACCATCTCCAATGCTCCTTGTTTTTTATTTCAGTCAAAATAACATAGCGTGTTTGGTCAAGATTTATCAATATAAAAGGCCACACTGAGATGGCTTATTTATTCTGATGAATAGATAATTCATCCCTAAAANACTGATGGGACCACTTTCCTGAGGACAAAGTCCTAGTCTGGATGTATTCTGAATCACTCAGAAATTAACTAATTCACCATCTCCAATGCTCCTTGTTTTTTATTTCAGTCAAAATAACATAGCGTGTTTGGTCAAGATTTATCAATATAAAAGGCCACACTGAGATGGCTTATTTATTCTGATGAATAGATAATTAATCCCTAAAATTCACTAAGCTCCATATGACAAGGGGACTTGTCTGTCACTGTGCAGGATGGACAGAAAGCAAATATAAGTTTCTGTAAAGCATCTTGACTGTAACAAGCTTTCAGATTATCAGAGAAGCCTGAATAATTTGACAGTTGTTTAAAATGTGGCCAATTCAAAAAAAAAAAAAGATAGAAGTTAGTGTTTCAAAATCCACATCTAATTTTGGACTCCTGTCCAAAATTTTTTTTTGCATTCCTGTGCAACCTGCTCTAGGCTAACCTGCTTTAGCAGGGGGGTTGGACTAGATGATCTCTAGAGGTCCCTTCCAACCCCTACCATTCTATGATTCTATGATTCTATGATTCTATGACTCTTATTAAAAATTTGACCTTCAGTTTCTTCTTGGGTCTCTTTGTCATATTCTGCAATTGTATTATCAAATTATTGCTCAGAGATAATGCATAACTGATGTGCCAGTCATCCTTTTTAACCATAGATGAGTACTGCTGTAAGAATGTCAAGGGAAGACGCAAGTGGTTTTAATTTTTTAATTTTTTACATCACTTAATGGTTGTGCCATACATAATGATGTTGCAGGCTCCATTATAGGTACCTAGGCTTCTGAGAGTGACTCGTTTTAGAGATGCATGTAGGTTCTGTATTTATCCAGCGCTTTTCAGCCTGGCGTTAGCGCTTGACAAATAATAAAATAAATTGACTTTTCAGTCTCTTATCTTCCCCCTCCAGCTCCTCACTTCGTTGTATTTCTTTCAATTAAGAAAATGTTATAGGACAAACTTACACTGCATTTGCTTTCCCCACCCTGTTTCCTCAGGTTTCCACTATTCACTGCTGTGTATCAAATCTGCTATGAAGGGAAGCCTGTCAGAGAAATGATATCCTGCCTTCAAAGTCATCCAGAGCACCTATGAAATCAATCAGGCCGTCATACTAATGCAGCTTTCTGTCTTGGAAATTTGTGTCTGGGTTCAAGTGGATGTATCATCAAGCTTTGTTCAAAGCTGCTCACTTGGCAACAGTAACAACATGAATGTCTCATGAATAGTTATTGGTTTTTATTATACAGCCTAGTTTGACATAGCATGCAGTGTTGACTTGGTGATTGTCGTTTTATTGGCTAAAATACAACTGTTTTAAGATGTTTAATGAAAAAGTTGCACTACATATCTAGTATATCTACACAAGTGTACTTTGTGTGTGTTCCTACACCATAAAACATGATGTTTTGTTGTCTCTTATTAAGGCCTAGTCCAAAATCTACTGGACACTATGGGAAGAATCCCCCTGGTTTTGATGGAGACTGCATCAAGCCTGTAGCCTTGAAATATTAGGAGTCTTTCTATTAGAACTTGGTTTTGTTCTGCATATGTGTTGAAATTTTAATATTTTGCATGTTTATGATTACATTAATTTAAGCAATATTAATGCAAAACAAGCGGTAGCAGTTATTCAGGGGGCTACAGGGATATTTTAATGAACTCTGGTGAAGAATATTTTGATTTTTGAAAGTCTTTAAAACTGTTAGACTATTTTGAAACCAATTTCTAAGTGAATTTAAAGTTCTTAATTACACTGTTTTAAAGGGAATATGCTAGAGGGGGATCACTACCTCCCCTTCTGTTTTTTAATCCTTGCATTTTTGTATTTCTCCATTTCTCCCTTGCTGTTCCCAGGTGTTAGGCTCTTCTAGAATCCCATTTCCCAAAACAAATGGGAGATGTTGACCTGGTGATTCTCAACCCTGGAGCCTAGGGTTCATTTTAGTGTTGTACCTGTGGTCGTTCTTCACTAGATTTGTTTGGTGGGTGGGGAAGGATACTCTTGGGATATCCACTGCTCAAAATTGTCATGCTGTGTTTCTAGCTTAACCATCAGCCACAAAGTATTGCACTCCATACAACACTCCAAGAAATGTTTGGGGAATTCCCTGGCAGCTCATGCTTGTGTTGTCAAAAGGGTTATGCACCAGTACGCTGACTGCATTAATTTCAGTGCCTGCCAGTGACTGAGACGTCAGCTGGACTGTAGTCCTGAACCAGCCTCCCCAGAGAAATGATGAATTCTGAAGTTTCTCTTTCACTGAACAGAACTTTAATGGGTGCTGGATCAAGTCATTTTATGACCAGTCTCCCAGAAATCTTCTCAAAGGCTTCTGTCTCTCTTATTCCCCAGGTATCTCAACTACTTTTTTTCAGGCACCTTTGCTTTATGAGGGAGACTAATTTTATTTATTATCGGAAAATTCGTGATTTTATGGAGTTTAGGGGTGAGATTGGGGTTTTCTGGATGTTTGTTTTTTCTTAAGAAGCTTGATGCAAGAGAAGATAGATAAATGAAATCTTTCTTGCTTTTCTTGTACACTAAACTCTTTTTTTTTTGTAAAATATATACTAGGTACATAAAGAGTGGACTTACTCTTCCAGCTGCAAGACAAGGGTTAGCATCAAGATTTACAGAGTTGAACAAGAATGCCCGTCTGTTCTGAATATCCGCTCCAAAACTCTGACCGGTATCAGAACTGTTGTTCACTGTTCTCAGTGATGTTTTTAGACCAGAAATCGTGAGCAGAAGCCCATGCCGAAGCTTTAAGTTGTCATTCAAAACGTGCTAAAACAAAGGGGATGCCTGGGAATAACTGTCATACTTAGTTAAGTAGCCTGGATTACTCTGAAATAGGTAGCACTGGGGCAGCTTTGTATAGACAGGAAGATGCTTCAGCTCAGGGGTACCATTTCTTGTGCTCCTATAATGTTTTGCATTAATTTTTTGAAGATTTCATGAATGTCATCAGGTATTCGTCCATGAGAAAAGTTTTTTGCCTTATTTCTGATTTAGTGCTAAATAGAACGGATGGCCAGAAGTTAAGTAACATCAGATGTTTGTGGCAATTGAGGAAATCACTCGTAGAGCTGACTTGGAATAAGCACTCTGCTTAGACAATTAAAAGGATGTGTTAAGATTGGAAGCGCTGTTACACTAACGCACACGTGAAGCTTACACACCTCATTACTGCATAAATTTCAGTTGTGTCTGCTTGTGCTTTGTGTTGTTTTTTTTAATACCAAGCTGATTGGCTTTGCCTTTATATGTGTATATATACATATATATATAAACTTTTTTTTTACATGCAGTATGTAGAACAGTAGCATTTTGTAATATACACAAAGGGCTAATGAGCTAAATGTGGTAAATTAATATATATTTTAAGATGATTTCTTTATTATTCTAATACTGCTTCTACCACTGAAACCCCAAAATCTTAATTGTATTTGTTTTGTACAGAAGCCTATTCTGAGGCAAATCCAGAGAAAAGGTTTTTATGGAATTATTTCCTCTGGTCTGTAATGATATTCTTGTTCTTTTCAGACAAAAAGTGAGGTTTCAGTAACTAAAATAATTTACTTAAATTTCTATAGATATTTCATCATTTGTATTTGCTTTTCAATGCTTGAGAACATTCAGCTTGGCACTAGATATTTTTCCCCCACTAATATTAACTGCTCGTTAAAAGAATGTGATACAATACTGGAAATGAATGATTAGAATCCTGTCCTACAAACACTCCTTTTTGTCTAGTACTGGGATAGTCTTACTGAAAACATTAACCCTTGTGTAAGGTTTTTGCATACAAGGTCGTAAATTTGTAACTAATTCATGATTTATGAACATTAATTACTAAGGAAGGCATTATCTTCTAATGATACGTAACTCAACTTGCCCTAGACATGCATACTGATTTTTTGTTTAAAGACTGTGAATGTATACCCATTTGAAGAGTTAGTACAAATAAACGTTTTTGTCTTGGGAATCACTTTGGTTTCTGTTGTCTCATTTTATGTGGCTTGCGATTAATATTTTATTCACTTGATGGAATGTAGGTTTTTATGGATGTGGTATGTAATGATAGCAGATATGAGATTGCCGTGCAAGAACTTAAGTTTTAAAAAGATCTCTTTGATGTTCACATGTCAGCAGTTTCATTCTTGTCCATTAGGGAAACAATTGCACTGAAATGCCGTCTTTGACCTCTGAAACAGGTTCTTGTCTTCAGTTCCTTGAGCTGTTGTGTGAGCCACTGGAGGGCACTGGTGGGTAAGTGACCAATTCCACCAGCTCCGCAGTTACTCTCCTTCCCATTTATTTCTGAATTTCCTTAGGTTCCTGTATGACTGCATCTGTCTTACACTGTGTTTCTTGTAATTGTATATGGTTATAGTTCAGCACCAGATGCACGTGTTGTAGATCCAGTGGAAGTGAGAGGAGCTTGCTATAAAACACCCAACACCTTACTACCCCTGCCCAAGGCCCTGTCTTGCCTGTGGTCTAAGACCCTCCCAGTACAGGGCAACGGCCATTACTTCAGCACGTGGACAGCATGGTCTGTGAGATGTTTCAGATTCACTTGAGTTCGTGTAATGTTGCATCTTGAATCGCAAGATCCTGGACAGTTACGAGACCACATTGTGCTCAGTTTTGTCAGTTTTCACATCAGCGAAAGGGATGGGAGGTGTCACAAGTGTTTAACCAGGGAAAGGAAGGTCTACTATTTAGTTGTGGGGCACCATACTGTAAAAGAAGTATGGGGTTTTTTGGTGAACAGAATAATGCACTGTCTACTTGAAAGCCTCAAAGCATTTAATAAAATGAGAGCAATGTCCTAATTCCTCATTTACAAGCAGGGATACTGAGACAGGTAAAGGTGGTTACCCAGCAAACCTGTGACTGGGTGCATTTCATTCCTAATTTTCAGCCAGAGTTTCAGCCATTTGGTCATTTCTTGTATTTTTAGCTCAAAATTGTATTTATTTTAAGTGTGCATGAAATCAACTAGTAGAATAAATATCTAAAACATACCATCCAAAGGGCCCGTATTTCTAGTAAGTCTGCATGAACAGGAAAGTAAGAAGCATCACAAGAGAATTAGGATGGATACATTTCTTTCATGTGGGCATTATCTTCTGAAGGTGGTGGTTTCACACTAAATCAGTGCTCACAAGCTGGATGTCTTTGATCGTCTGACTGTAAATAACACCCAGGCTGGCCCTCAGGTACAAGAAGCTTGGCAGACAAGAAGTCAGTTTCCAGTGGCCTGGGCTGATGCTTCTTCAACATGCTCCCACCCTGGACTTCACTGTAAGGCTGGACTTGTATGAATGAAGTACATAGATGTCACAGGGGCTGGTTAACACAGAAATAAAATGTCGTCCCAGAACATGTAGCACTTCATATTAATGTAGAGTGTAAAATTATTTATTTTCTGCCTGGCTCCTGGCCACACGGATCTTTCTCCTGTGATTTGCCATGAGCTGACAGAAATCTGAGCACTAAAAGCTAACACTTTTATTTTGAATAATGGATGAGAAGAGTATCTGCCTTCAATCCCAGCATATGCAAAGGAGAGGTGTTTGGCATTCAGATTAAATGAAACTTAGTTCTCTTATCAGTCTGTTCCAACTCAATTCCAGATTCCTACCAATACGCTTTGAGTAGGGACTTTCAGACACTCTCGATTTATCAGCCTAGTCCTGCTCGTATTGCAAGCAACTGCAGAACTAGGTTTTGAGAGGAGAACCGTAGGGTGACGTCCAGCAGAATGGTATCCCTGTGAGAGTTCCCCATGTCTAAACTGAATTTACCTTTTTGTTATATTTACCTATTACCTACAGTATCTGTTTTAGGGAGGTGGTGTGAAGGGTAATTGTAGGGAGCATTGGGAACCGTATGTTGGTTGATTTAGTAAGTTACTAGAAACAGCATGAATTACTGCTTTTAAATACAAGTCCTTCTTGTAACTCTTGCTGAAGAAATTATCGAGTAATAAATAAAGCACAGCTCTGGCCTGTGAGCAGTCTTGATTGTTCAGGTGGGGGTAACCATTAAAATCTGCTCAGTATAATCCACATTGCACTCTGTGGTGTTAGCACTGCTTCTTGTCGCTACACTGCATGTTTCATTTTCTCACCTAGATGGGAGTTATTTAGTGTCTTTCACCCTACAGCTTTTCTTTGTATCTATTCCAGCTTCCCTCTTGTCTTTACGTGCACCTGTATGTGCTACTTTGTAGTGAACCTTAAGAAGAGTTCTTTGTATCAAAAGGTGAGCGTGTGTTCCTGTGCGTAGAATCACAGAATGGCAGGGGTTGGAAGGACCCTCTGGAGATCATCCAGTCCAACCCCCCTGCTAAAGCAGGTGTCCCTAGAGCAGGTTGCATGGGAACACACCCAGGCGGGTTTT
>VZSC01009234.1:325754-339353 GCA_013398225.1 Steatornis caripensis | reverse complement strand
TGGCAGCACAGCCTTCTGGTGAGCCAGCCACTCCCCCCAGCTTTGTATCATCAGCAAACTTGGCTGAGGGCACACTCTGTCCCTTCATCCAGGTCATTGGTGAATGTGTTGAACAGGGCTGGGCCCAGTACCAATCCCTGGGAACACCGCTGGTCACAGGCCTCCAACCAGCCTCTGCACCACTGATCACAACACGCTGAGCTCTGCCATTCAGCCAGTTACGGCTGAATAGCATATGCCTATGCAAGAACATGCATATGCTCATCTATACAGGTAAACCCCAAGCTACCCTTTATTGCACGTTTGTGTGCACAAGTAAGCCTTGTATGGGGCTGGGAATTTTGCACAGGCTTTTAGCAAGGCCACAATGAGGACCGATGTTCAGCTGCCTTTGCACCAGCTATGACCATCCAGTCATTTAAAGCTGCTTGGTTATGAAGCTAGTGCATAGATCTCTTCTAGAGCATCCTGCAGTCTCTGGGATGTCAGTAAGTCAGCTTGGGTTAATTGAAAACAATCCTACTATTTTAAAGGAACAGTATCATATCTATGCTGCCAGTCATTGAAGCTTTGAAATGCCACGTTTGTAAGAAATACTGCATATTCCATGTTTAGGTGAAAATAATAATGACATTAATTGAATGAATTTGCCCTTTCTTTGTCCAAACCCAGGTTCATTTTAAACCCCATTGAAAAAATTGCAAAATACCTCATCACATTCTTGTCGCAGAAACACACTTCAGTTCTCAGTGTGATAGATTATTTCTGAATAGCTTGTTTTGAGGACCTAGTGAATATCTTTGAGTTTTATGATTACTGAGCACAGGCATGTGGTGGGCTCAGGAAGTACAGCCTTGAGGATTTTTAGTTTGCTTTTTTGCTTTTTGAAGGCTGGATAGAACTGGAAAGCAAGCCAAATCCATTAGCAAGCACTGGCTGGGCTCCTGATCTATGTAAATAGGAATATAGAGACATTTATGAAGCATTAGCTAGTATTTAATACGCAAACTTCAAATGCAAAATACTTATCACAGCTTCTCAGTAATTGTAAACCATTTTTTAAACATGCTATTCTTTTTATGGTACCTACTCCCTATATTGTTGCATCAAGGATAAACCAACGTGTATTGTGATACATGATTTTGAAGGCTCAAAATACTCACTTGAAAGCATTTTAGCGAAGTGAGCTCATAGCAAGCTGCTTTGTATTGTGATAGCTGAGCAGAGACAGCCTTGGCTGTGCCTGTGCTTTGGATTAAAGCCCAGTTTTTGTACAAGTGTTTTTAGTGGTGTATTTAAACCCAGTTTAGGGATTTTTCTAATTTCCACTTACTGTGCAGAGTCGCATTTGAATGTGACAGAGAGGCTTTTTTTTTTTTTAATACAGACTTCATCAGCATAATTTTCTCCAAGCTTCAAGTTAGGTCGTAGTTGCAGTAGCATTTGTCATGTCAGTCTTCCCGTACCTGTGTTTAGTCTTACGCTCCTGTTTTCTTCATCTGCATTTTTTTCAGGCTGTAGGCTACTACAGAGAAAGAATACCTTTCGTTACTCCCAGAGCTTTAGCCGGCATGGCAAAAAAAGATCAGCATACTGCCATTTGCATTTAGCCTTATCTTATGTTTGTTGCCCAGTAGAGAGGTTAAGTGTGGGATAAGATCTTCCAAACTTTCATACTGTTGGGTTTAATCCTTCTGCCACTTGCATCTTCATTCATATATTCACTGTTTCAAAACAGCAGAAACTCAAGTTTTTCTTAGCGGTGTTCCTCAGTGCAGTTGCTGAGGCAGCTTTAAGTCTCTGGAATATGTGATCACACCAAAATCTCAGTAGGTAGCAATGATCTTCTTCACCCAGCCAGAGTCCTTAAACTTTGTGGTACCAAAGCTGCTTAAATTGATTTTAGTGTATTCCTACTCTAGAGCCACAGTATCCTACATTTAAGTGTACTCTACTTCATTGCCATACTCATTCAAATAATACTTTTTTCTCAGAAATTTTGTCTCCAACTTATGCATGACTGTACATTATTCACAGATATATTCTAAAGCTTGTAAATTGGCTGCTTATAACCATTTGGCAGAGGAATGTGCAGTTATCCAGTAAGACAATTTCCAGGTATGGCTTTTCTTCTAAAATATGGTGTGGTTGGCTTGACAGTGCTGGCTACTGCCAAGCAGCAGAGGTGTTTCCTAGCAGGCACAATTAGCTTACTGAAAGCAATCAGATTAGAAATGAGAGAAGAGAGTGGAATGAGGTTGGACTGCCTACCCTACAGGTAAATACTTTTAAGTGTAACTTCGTGTGGAGGAACAGAATTCAGAATATTGCACTCGTTGGAGAAAAAGGGAGTGAGACCTAGTCAGTTTTAACCATTGCAAGAGCTGGTAATGCAAAAACATGCACTAAAATAGAGAAGGAGTGAAGACAAAGCTGTTGAGAGTAGATTCGAGCCTCTTTTGTCCTGTCATTCCTTACCAGGCATGGCTTCGTGGTAACAGTTTATTGCAGCAATATTCTTTTCAAAACTAAAACTTGAGAAACCTCTCACCAGAGAACTTAGCAGTTGCTCAAGTGCAAGAGAGATTTCACAAGCACACTCGGTATTATCAAAATGCACTGAGATGTAACAATTGCTGTTGAAGTTCCCCCTCCCTTCCATGTATCACTGTCCAGGAAAGATAAGGGAAACTCTTGAGATGCGAAAAATATGCTGTTCATGCATTCCAGGCAGGTTGTACAGAGGAAATATAGACTCTACTCCCTCTGCAGTGGCATCATGAGAGTTCAGAAGAATGCATGAGAAAGCCTGGCAAGAGGTGATCTGAGAAATAATTGCAACCTCCTTGGGGTAAAAATTCCAATTCTTTCTTGCACACGTTACTGCATTTTACAAGTGAGAAATAATCAGAAATGTTCTCGCCTCTTCGTCAGTTTGTGATTTTTCTCAGAGCTAAACTAAGGCAGGATTAGGTCTAAGCACTGAGAAATAGGCCCCCAAAGCAAAGCTCCTCAAAATGTTGTTCCTGAAATTCTGAGGGAATATTCTTCCCCCTCTCTTGCAATTACAAATTCAGAGCTAGAAGTGGTAGCCCCAGTAATAGCAAGGTATCCGTTACCCTGGCTATTTTTTTATGTGATCTTAACAACCAAATAATTATAATGCTATTAGCAGCTGTAGCCTGGTGTTACCAGAGGCTGAGGTTAAATGATAGAAATTGAGCAAGAGCACTCCATGGGCACTCCTGACTCCTGATGCATTTTTATCCACCAAAAATAGGTCCTGACCCGCAAGCAGGCTGGAAATCTTGCTGGTTCCTTCCACCTGAGAACTTGTGTGCTGCGTATAAGCTCTCCACTAGCACAAAGCCAGCATCACTGATTTTCTCATCGCTACTGTAATCAGTCCTAAAGTGAAGAGTAGGGGACTTGGTTACATGATTTGTGAATTATCAAATATTTGATGGGGTGACAGAGGCACGAGAAGCACTTCTGTGAACGATCAAATTTAGACAGAACCCATCATGTCAGCACGTGGGCTGAGTCAGGGGAGCATCCAAGTAGTAAGCAAATACTGGGAGGTTTAAACATCCCTGCTCTTCCAATGTTGGGACAGCAATTAGGTCCAGACTGGATGGGCAGATGGTTTTTAGGAAACAGAGTGGAAAGGTACAGTATGGGAAAATTTGAGAAGCACAGCTCCAAGTACCTTGTTTTAATTACTGAGCTGGACTAGACTGATTTAAAACTCATTATGTTATAATGACCAGGAACTCTGCACCAGATAATCAGGCCCTGGATGAGTCCCTCTTGAATGCATCACTAAAAATGATCGTGTGGTTTATTGCCACAGAAGCTATAGGGTAAATAAGCAGGGAACCTAAACTATTCAAGGCAGCCTGCTTGAGTCAGGATGAAAGCATTTCAGCTGGGCTGTTACAAGGAAGTTCCTGGGATTGCTGATTGAACTTGTCCTAAAGACAGGTGACTTCATTCCCCAGGACTGCTTACTCTGTGTGTTAAATTCACGTTTAAAAAAAGGAGATGCATGCACATGCACAGATAACACTTGAACAGGGAAATTGCTTATTTTCAAGTCTGCTTTCAGTTCTGAAATATTAGGGTTACCATACATTTTATCTCTATTCAATGCAGTTTTCTTGGGCTTACACAGTCACAAGCCTTTGCATAGCTAGATAGAGTTTGGGAAAGATTATTTTGCTTTCAAAAGCATTATCTGGCTTGAGATGATTAGTAAAATATATTGAAATCCAGTAGGCAGATCTCAAGCAAAAGCTGATCTTCATATGTATTTTAATACGGATTTGGAGTGTTTGGGGTTGGTGGTGGTTCGGGTTGGCAATTTCTTTATTTTCTGTACTGCCTTTGAGCAAACACAACCTAGCGCATCTGCTTTAGTCCAGTATTGCTGACTGATTATAATGTGGTGATGGCTTTTTTTAGCACAACTTACATCAGGAGACACTACCACACACAGAGGATAAGGGCCGCTTCTCTATGTAGTGCCAATGGAGAGACTACACCTCTCGCTGTCACTCATCTTACAGCTCATGCTTGCTAAAAGTTAGTTTCAATCACATTAATTAAATCCTGTGAAATAACGGTTTATTTTTCAAGGCAGGGGTACATACAGAGCAAATATATGCGGGGTGTAGTTCTTCAAGTGCTGCCTTTTCTTCACTTCCCCAAATTAGGAGGTAAACTTAACTATTACTCATGCTGAGACTGTGGGCCTGCTACCCCTCCATGCCCCTCTCCCAGAGTCAGGTGTCATGTGTCCTCGCAGCTCCTGTTCTATGCTCTTATAAGAAGACACGATTGAATACTCTTCTTTGTGGTAGAGATGCCTTCACCAGCATATATTTTTTCCTTTACTGTCTGTGTTTTTTTCTTCTTGCTGGTTGCCTTACATGCAGTTGCTTTACAGATGGGCATAATTTTGCTGGCTGGAGGATGTCACCTATAACTCATCTTCTGACTAGATAGATACCTTGAAGTACCCCTTAAAATATTGCACTGTTGTTCATTGCTATTTATGATGATAATGTATTAAATCCTACATTTCAGCATTGACAAACTTAAGTAATTCCCTTACTCATATTTCTCTTACTTGTGAATTACATCAAGAAGTCCTTCACTAGTGAATTCAGACAGCCCATGAAAGTAGCACAAGACAGATGACTGTACGCAAGAAATAACCTCAAACTTCATTGAAGTAACACCTGGTTTGAATATATCCTTGCTAACTTTGATGTTTTAACTTGTACTGCCTGCTTGAACAATGAATCACAAAAATATGACCTACCTGATTAGTACTTCACTGCAATAGTAATCATAACATCACTTAAACAAAGCACAGCAGTTTGATGCATAACCTTCACTTGCACGCACTGATACAGCTGCTTGTTTCCCAAACCTCTGATTGAATCCTTCTGAGGATGGCGAGTAAGAAATTATTTGATTGGCATATCTGATGAACCACACTGTTTTTATAAGATCGTATATTTGATATATTTAGTGACTACTTTTTTTTAAAAAAATAATTGTCTGGGTCTAGGAGACATCCTTTTAGTTGTATAGATATGTCTGTGTGTGTACACGCATATTTATATATATAAAAAACCAATTCTTTGATGTTCTGAGGAGATGAACGTTAAGCTATCACGCTACCTGTCCTCATCTTTCATAGTCTTTTAACCTATTGATTAATTCCAACTGAACATGACAAAGTGGAAGAATACCAGAAGATGTTAAATTCTTGTAAAGGCCAAGAAAACGTGCTAACTGAGGATAACCTCTTAGTAGAAAAAAGCTACATGGAGTAGCTTGACCTTAGAAATGCCCTCACTGCAGTGAGTACTTCCAATGGAGTCTGAACTTCCTTGAATATTAAGGTGAGCCAACCTCAAAGTTCACAGGAAACGAAGATTTTTAGTTGTGGGGCTTATGAGGACATCTGTGTTATGACAAATCTCATGTCCGCATTGTCTCATAGTTAGCATTAAGCCAGACATTCAGAAATATACGATGGACTTAATTCACCTCAATATTAGTAATTAGAGCCACATCCATCTAGAAACACCTCTACTTACTCCAAATCTAATACTGCAAACCACAGGGCTGTGGCATTTCACATAATTTAAATACCTAGGTAATGAGGTTGCCCTCAGCAGAAATGCTGTATTTTAGCTGCACTATGAGCATTTAGTAAAATCCTTCTTGGTATGTTTTTCTCATGGTTCAAAGAGCTTAGATAGCCTAACTCCTATCAGCTCTTCTCCCAATCTCCTAAAATCCCCAAATGAAAACCTTCCTTTCTTCTGAAATTCTCTTTTCCCTCACTGATCTAGCAAAGAAGCATTATCCTTGCTCAGTAGCTTGACAGGATAAGCTTTCTCAAGACATGTCACAAATGGGATAAGCCTTTGTTCTGAGGAAATCTCAGTCCCTCCAAAAGGCAGCCTGATACTATGCACTGTTCTCACACAGCCCAAAGCCTGCAATTTTCAAAGCAGACTAAGTGAATTGAAAAATTTAACTAAATTTGGCTTTCTAATTCATTTAGCAATCCCAGCAGGTTTTGCTAGACCAGCAACAGGCAAAACACTCTGTTCCCCATAAATACATGCAGCCGTAACAGAGAAATCATTCTCTCTTCTATTTATCTCCTGTTTCTCCAGGGTCCTATTTCCCTTGCAATAGTGGTTTTCAGGAACCTAGAATTGAAGAATGCACTAAGTGCCTTGCATCACTGCAGCTATTTTTTCATTCACTGACACAAGACTTACCAGGTATCAGCTGGTTTTGTGCACATCTGTAATGCTAATACTGTGGAAGCATCCAATGCTTATTTATAGGCATGAGCAGTGTTATGCATATTCTAAAACACTGGTGCCTACACCTCTGTATCCTGCTTTGGGTTGACCTTGACTGTGTTTTGTGCTAGGGAGATTTATTTCTTTGTTTTTGTTTTGTTTCAGAGCTGAGACTGTTCTATGAATACAAATAATAGGGTCATTTTGTTCCTTGTGTTCTCAGAATTCTTTTGGCACTGGTATACTTGCAAAGATAAATTGCTGATTTGAACATAGCGATAGCATATCGCTCAGCCACTTGGAGATTTCAGACCATTACATGGTATAATGTGCTCCTCTGTGAATATTTTGCTCTCCTTCTGTTAATGGACAGATATCAAATGTCTTTATCCCATACTAACAGAACGGCTGTGCAAATCAGTATGAAAAGCAGTAAAACATCTGCTGGCATTTCTCTGCCTTCTCCGTCCCCTGTTGTGTTCTCCGAGAGTTAGATCAGTGCCCTGCCAGGCTCCCAGTTCTCCTCTCCTGCACTTCAGCCCCCTACGATAGAGCACGTATGCTCTGGTACCTCCCCACAGCCAGCTGCTGCTGTTCTCAGCAGACCCTGCAGTCAGCCCGCTGGCTTTTTTTCTCTCTGTGGATGAGGACTTTCCACCCTTAAACCTCACAGCCCACCTGCATAAGACTGAATCTCCCCTTACAGGACTTTCATTACCCAACTATTGGCCAGGCACAGCCCAGCCAGCGAGATTTCTAAGATCCTTTATTCTGCTACCACTTCAGGACAAGGAGGTGATGTGTCGGGCATTTTTACTGCATGTATATCATACAGCTGGGCGACTAGAGCATTAAGAAGATTGTAGCTTTACGGAATTAATTGGAATTAATTTCTGTGGTTTCTCAAATCACTATGGACATCTCTTGTCATGTTCTGTATAATACAAACCACAAAATTTGTCAATGTAAGCTTGGTAAAGAGTATATTTTAAATAAATCCATAGCCTTGAATTACAGATTTAAAATTATGGAGAGTCTACTACTTTACTTAATAAATTATTCAAATAGCTAATTATGCTGTATTAAACAGATAAGCAAAAAAACCCCAAACAGCAAAGATGTTTTATTTTCAGTTTGAATTTGTCCAACTTCAGCTTCCAGCCATTGTATTCAGTAAGATTTTTGCCCGCCAGCTACTGGATGTCTTCCCTCTGTGTTTATACACACACAGGAAGCTCAAGTCACCTCCTAATAATTTAGCGTAACATAAGGCACACTGTAGTTCTTGGGCATGTTTCAGGGTGCTGTACCAACCACAGCAGAGCACGATAGCTGTTAATAACGCCTGCAAGCAAGCTGATGGCAGAAGTTACGAGGTGGCTATAAACTCTCTCCCTAAACATGGATGATGCTGTGATGAAACCACGGTGGAATTGTTCAGTCTTTCACTAATTATCTAAAACCAAATACGGCATTGACAATTGTTGAAGGTGATCTTTTCCTCCAGCTGTTTTGCACTGGGCTTGGGTGCTGTATAAACATTACCTGCTGTGATTTACATAAACACTAAGGCAAGCACCATCCTTAAGGAGTAGAAAACATACATGTCTTCAGTAGAAATGTTTATATTCTCAGGTACTGTAATCACTAGTATGTGTTTGTAGCATACTAATATTTAAAGGTCTGCGGAGGACTGGCGACCCCAATGAAAGTACTTATGAGTGTGCCTCAGGGACAGCCTGTCTGGATATGCTCGTGGCAGAGTAAGCTCCTTCCTCACATAATATGACACCAGACACTCTTGAGTATTCAGGTGACTCATGATTTGCACGTGCGAGAAGGCAGCTGGAGAGCTGTGCTTGGACCTGTACTTGCAGGCTCAGTGGAGAGAAAGACAGCTGAGGGTAGCTGAGAAGCAGCCTGTGGAACAGAGTATGGGCAGACCCTTGCAGGTGCATCATGGATTTGAGGTCCCTGACCCCAAAGTATGAAAACCACAAAGCCTGTTCTGAGAACATTTGTACATAGACTTCGCACTTCTCACTATGAACTCTTCTCTTAATTTGAGTAGATGTGCTCTCTGCCCTGAAGTGAAGCATATGTGTATAACACGCAGCGATGGTGTTTGAAGTACGAATCAGCTCTGGAGGAAGTAAGCAATTTTTCAGCACAGTATCATCTAAGACATAGTTGTGTTTCAGAGCTGGGAGGGATTTTTACATTCCCAGAGCAGATAAAACGGCCGGTGAAAGACTAATGCACAGGAAATACACTGCTTACATACTTTGTGATTTCTTTTCTTAGCACAGTCTCTATCACAGTTTACTTAGGGTCATGATAATGGGTTTCAACACTGAAAAAAAGATTTAAAAAAATCTTAGAGTCAATATATTACTGTTTACAGCATGGAGTTAATTCTCTATATGGCAGTGCATATGTTCTAAGACAGCTTTTTGGCCGGTAAAATGTCTACGCGTCTACCATCAGGCCTTTGTCCATATGATTCAAGCAAACTTCATGTAAAGAAAGAAATATTTGCAAGAAAAGGAGTACAGAACATAAACAGCTAAATTTTGCATTTTTCCAGCATTATGGTAGTAACTTAAGTATCTGATGATCAAATCCCTCAGACTGTAGTTTCAATTGGTATTGATTTTATACTTGTTAATTTTGGGGTGCCCCAGACGCAAAACTAAAGAAGCCTCGTGTTCAGTAACCCCACATACAAACACTGACCCTCTACAGATTTGCAGAATAATAGCCATTTTGAAAATATGGGCATCTGTCTCATCTATTCCCTCTCTGTTGCAGCAACATTAGAAGATCCAACTATCTCCATCACAAGAACCATCTTTACTTTGCAAAATACCGGCTCGTAGACAGAATCATTCACCTTGATTGATCATTAGGCATGCCTACAGTGCATGTCACTACCAAAGCACAAATCAAGTATTTCCGGTTTGGGTTTGTATAAATCAGCTTTTCCATATGGTTGTAAGCCACCAAAGAGTAATATCCGTTATTAATTATTTACTTAAATATGTTTGTAGCTCAAAGCCTAAACTTCGCCGATTCGAAAAAGCCATTAGGAAATATTCCAAACATTTCTTGATTTAATGCTAACTAAAAATATCTTATCCTCAGATTAGCACAGTGGGATGTCAAGGATGAGAATATTTGTCCTGGACATTCAACACGAATCCAAGTTCCTTACGTATGACCCGAGTTCCACAGAAAGTATGATTCCTTTCTTGCCCTCTTCAAAGTTCCCTTAGCTTTCTTAGATCACTCTTAGGTGGTTTAAAAACAGTAAGTTTTTCTTGTTGACTGAAATCTGCTGATGACCAGTGAAAAATCTCAAACACTTTTCCTTTTATATGTTTACTTGTTTTACTTGCTTACCTAAAAAAAAAGTCTGAATAACTTTGTCATTTGAAAACTCTAGGGTTTGGGAGGGGGGAAGGGAAGCTGTATTTCAAAAACAGAAATCCAGTTCAGGAAATTCCAGTCAGCTCTGCTCCTTGGGCCTGTGAGTCTACTTTAATCAGCACTTCCAGTTGGCCAGATTGTTGCTAAGATGGTAGTTCTAGAGAGCTTGACCAGTGCTCTCCAAAATGTTGATACGTAAGGATTTGAGAACCAAACCAGCTTCTCCAGGAAAAATCTGTTAATTAGATACCAAGACGTTCAGGAATAAGCCCTTTCCTTAGAAACCTGATAATGCTTGTATCAGCTATTTTGCTTTTACTAAAATATTTACATTGAAAGGCTTCACCAGATTACCTGTTTTTTTCTAATCACAGTTTACTTCATTATAGTAGTTTACAAACAGAGATTATGATCTTGACTACTGTTTAAAGTAGTCTGATCACTTAAAGCTACTGTTCACCAATCCTTCCCTTGAGAGGTTAATTCAAAATACAGAAAATGGGCCACCTTCTTGTCTCTCAGTAGTTCTGTAATAAAAGGTTGATTGTTCAAGCAGTAGCATTCAATTATTTTGCTTCCAATGCTATCTACATGTAAAAAAATCTAGCTAAGATCAGGTGGTCCCTGCAGGCTTTCCAGTTCTAGCCCTCAGTGCAAGGATGCAAAAGAAAAAACCTAGAGCCTCACAGTTAACATTAAAAATGTAACGTATTATGTTGTCAAGTTGAAGAATGACATTTGCTTTCTGAAATATCAGTGATATAGAAAAGCTTCTGGAGCGTTTGCCCTTTTTTTAGTGAAACTCATTCTTCGAATACATTTTTCAGAGAAAACCGTGCTAACAGAATGAGAGTGGCAGCCAGTGTTCAGAGAAGTTGCCCAGAAATGTAGAAATCCAGTACTTGTTGAATTAGTCATGACACTAGACCTCTACAACAGACAGTGAAAGCTTATGGTATATTAATAGATTTTATATAGTTGAAACAGAAAACAAGTATTTCCCTGACTGTGTTTTGTTTTACTTTTTTTCCCCCACAGGACCTGACATGCTCAAATGATAGATGTGCACACCAAAACCAATAAAATTTATTGCTCTGATTGTGACACTTGAAAGAGAAACAACGCTGACCTCCAGATGTTTAGGGAGCACAATAAATACAGAGTTTTAGCATTATGCATCAAAACTGAGACCACTGAATACCATCCTGGAAACATGGTGAGAATACACATCCAGCGTAAAAAAAATCAGCTCTCAAAGGGAAAGTGATGTGAATGACTCAAGCCATTTTGACACGTGTTAATTTTGCCATTGGCTTGAATTTTAGCCCCACATTTACTCACTTTTACTTACTGATCTTGTAGGTGGGAAACTGAAAAGACAAGAGTGTTTCTGAGGAGAAAATCAATGCTGTTACAATGGACCCTCAGGAACAGCAACAGGGCAACTCAAAGCAGCTCTGGCATTGAAGGAAGCTTGGCAGTGCTGAACAATGAGATACAGAACTTTTTATTTGCAAGCCAGTTGAAGCAGGTCTCTAAACAGACCAGTGCACAGATGTGTTCTGTTCCTTTAACATCTCAGCTCTTATTTAAGAGAAAGGCACAAATTAGGAACGCAACCAATACAGAAATGGTAACTCCACAAAAAATGATGGTTTTACCAAAAAGCGTGAAATTCCTGGTTCACGATTGAGATGATGTGTTAAATGTTTTCAGTATGTGGTTTGCTAATGATCTTTTTTTCTTCCCTCACAAAGAAAGTATATGATCTGCATATCATATCATGCTGAATAGCTGGCATCTCATCCTGATGACCTGCAGTTCGTGTTTGCAAAACTGCCACGTTTCTTCTGCCATCTTAAATAAAAAGGTCACCGGTGGCCCTAAGCATGTAGAGGCTCCACAGAGCCTGTGCCAAGACACACATTCCAAGAAGCCCATGGAGCCTGTGCTGTGGCACACTCACACTGTGAGCGGAGGCACAATCATGCACAAGAAACAGTTCCTTTGGGTAATTCACATTTCTGAGAGAAACTGTGTCCTCCTCCTCCTCCTCCCTCCCCAGCTGATTCAATCCCTTGCTGAGAGGTAGTACTGCAAAATCCATTCTTTGTTAGCCGGTAGGAGAGCAGCAGTAAACAATTGGAGGACAATAGCCACCGGACATATGGAAAACACTTCATTTTTACTGAGCTGCCACATGCAAATGCTTTGCTAAGGAAAATTCCTGAATGTTGAAAAAAGCTGTAAGCTGCTTGCTTGTTGTTGAAACACCATACTTTTTGTGGAATGGAAGATCACTTTAGAAGCTCTTAAATGACCCGGAAACGATTTTTTTTTTTTTTAAAGGCGCCTCTTTAGACTGGAAAAATACTAAAGAATGTAAGTTAGGGAACAGCTCGACACTGTCAGGTAGTAGGCCAACAATGACCTAATACTTTCCATTTCCAGTGACTTTCATGGCTTTTAAAAAGGTTTTTTTGCATTATGGAGACGTCTTGATTGTTTGGCAGATCCTAGCTAAATCCCTGTTCCCAGCTCTGAGAGGACCGTGGTATCTCCCAGCCTCTTGTTCCCAGCCCGCGGCACTTCGTGGCGGTTTCACTCCCAACAGCATGCCACTGATGAGCGATGGCTCCAGTGGGAACCACACGTCGCAGCGCCAGAGCGTCTCCCACCAACATTTGCTGCCTGTGGAGCCGGGGCAACAGTCTCGATGGGTGACGACGGCAGGTGGCTGGGCTTGGACGCCCCCAAACCGCGCTCACTCGTGACATGGCACGGTTTCCCACGGGGTGTTTTTTGCAGAGTGTGCTGGGCTCAGCTTGGCTCCTCGGCCGCACTGGAAGCAGACGTGGTCCCAAGGCCTCCGTGTGTGTAAAAGTCCCGGAGGTCAGGGGATGGTTACAGAGGGGGACCCGCGCTACACCCTCAGAGGGCCCTTCCCTAGCGCTAGGGATCCCCCGCACCACCAACCCCGCGCCGGTGTCCCCCACATCGGCCATGGCGGCCGGTCCCCAGCTCCCCCCGTCAGCGGGCTGCCGCTCGCCCCGTGAGGCGGCTACCCCGCGGCCGCCCCGGGGGCTCATACGGGAGGGCTGCGCGGCATCGTGGGCGGGCGGCACCCCACCGGACCCGCCTCTCTGCCCGGGGCCGGGCGCCGAGCCCCCCCCCCCTCGCTCCCGCCTCCCCGGTGCTGAGGCGAGGGGCTGCCCGCGGCGGCGGGGCCACACAAAGAGGCGCGCGGGCGGCACCTTTCCCGCCGCCCGTCAGGCGGCAGCCGCCCCTGCCTCCGCCTCGCCGCCAGGTTCGCGGCTGGCCGGGAGGCGCGGGG
>VZSC01009234.1:285077-325665 GCA_013398225.1 Steatornis caripensis | reverse complement strand
GGCGCGGGGCAAGCCCAGCGGCGCCGACGATGGAGCCGCCGGTGCCGCCGCCTCAGGAGCAGCCGCCGCGCCCTCGCTCCCACACGGTCACCACCACCAGCAGCTCCTTCACCGCCAACCTGTCGGCCAGCTCCAGCACCCTCGCCTACGACAGGGAGTTCCTGCGGACCCTGCCCGGGCTCCTCATGGTGACCGAGATCGTGAGTGACCCCGGGCGGGCGGCGGCCATGGAGGAGCCGGGCCGGGGGAGTGCGCGGGTGGGGGCGCTCTGCGGCGGGGCGGGGGAGCGCCGGCCCGGCCCGAGGCGCTCAGCAGGTTTTCGGCTCAGCGCTGTGGAGAGTTCCCGCTGTTGTTTGGAAGTTGGGCCGTTTCCCTTCAGCTCATCACCTCGTGAGGCTTCCATGGGTCCGTACCGGCAGGTGAAGCGGAGGGAAGGAACGGCTTGGAAGCAAGGGCGGTTTTACAGGGGGGCGCAACGCTCCCGCCTCGAAACTGTCGGCAAACGCAAAAGTAACACGGGGCACATGTAGCGTTTTTGGTCTCCCGCAGTGTTTGCGGTATCATCACCTCCCGTAGCGAAAAAATGAGTTTTGGCAGATCGGGAACTGATCATTGGAGGCTTTTCTTTAACTCCATTAGTTGTATACACTTCGTACTTTATAGTGCACAGATAACCCTGACGTGAGACTTAATTAGGCAACTTATCTTCATTTTGTAGGTCAATAAACAACATTTCCTTATGCTCTTAGTGATTAGATACACCCGTGCAGAGCGGGATACGAACTAACACCTTCTGGCTTTGGTAGTGACTTTATTTTTTGCGCATGCTTCATAAGGTGTAAACAAATTTACAGAAGGCCAGGTAGTTGGGGTTTGGTCGCTTGTCTTAGTGGCAGGCAGCAAACAACGTAACGCTGGCATCCCTCTGCATGCCTGCCTGCTCTCTGTGTGTTCAGCAATAGACACTCGGTATCTCTGCTTAAAAATAATGCATCTCTTTTAAGTCTGCTCATCTACGCTATGAATAGTTAAGGAACTTAAAGAGCTGGTTGTCCCAACTGATTTTTTTGAGCTTCCTGCGTGATGTTTTTGCCTTGATAATGCTGGAAGGATTAACTTACCTGACCAGATTCATTTTAAGGCTTATGCTTCCACCAGAGCAGTGGAATGACTGTAAGTTCTGCTGACTTCAAAGTTAAAATAACCAAGTAAAGCTTCAGGCTGACGTTCAGTGTAGGACCTCTGGTAGGAACAGTGCGGTTGGAGAGAGGATGCGCATTTTGATGCCAGCCACTGTTTGGGTAAGTAGTGGTGAGGGTGTGAAGTCAGAGCCTGCTACCAGCTGGTACCTTGTATGCTGGCGTGGCTGGGAATTCTGGCGATCTTTAGTAGGTAGGTGATTGTAGGCTTGTTTCAGTTGTTAATACAGGGGATGTTTCACTGTCAGAGTTGTGGTAGATCTGTGAATAAAGAAGTCTTAATTTTTGAAAGAAAAGCTGCTTCCCCACTCTTTTTCAGTTAATAATTACAACAGAATTATGAACCTTTCTTGTACTTTATCTGAAGAGTGATCCCACTGTAGATTGTTAGAGAGGTGCCCAAGGCTTTTCCCAGGCCCTGCTGGAATGTTGTATATTCAGCCTGGCTGCAAATACTGCATCAGCTGCGCTTAGGTTGAGCTACATGGCCACAGGGCATGGACAGGCTCTTGCTTACTCTTTGTGGGAAGTGTGCTTTCTAGTTTGTGTTGACAGATGATGATATTTGTGTAGCTTACCTTTCTAAACAGTGATAATAGTTTTTAGGGGAGTTTGTTTCCTGTCAGCCATTCCTGACTCCTGGTATAATCTCTAAATGATTCTTCAGCCACAATTTTGAGATGACTGAGTCCATTAATAATGACATTTAGAGCCAGCTTTGGTTTAAATTTCATAAAGTACTTGAGAACATGTGTACCAGCTTTAGAAAGAACCTCAGTGCTACCTGACTTTGTAGGCTGGTGTAGAGCTGTGTCTGCGCTACAGGCTTCCACATATGTATTTTTATTGATCGACAATGTGAAGTTGTGCAGTTCCTGGCCAACACAAAGGAGCCGACAGAAGTCTCTAATGTAGATGAACTTATGCTGGTTTGCGGAGATGTATTTGAGAGAATAGAGTACGGTTTTAATATGAAGTTCAAAGCAATAAAGCAGACTCTACAGAAGCAGAGTATTGCTAGATACTGCCTTTGAGGAAATACTTCTGCTTCTTAATCCCACTTATGTTAAAGCAGGTAGAATAGCTGTTCTTCCATGAAATTAAAGGAAAATAAAAACATACTAGTGAATACCTTGATATGGAATTAACTGAAATAAAACCAGTTATTAAAATCAAATAAGTGAGTTTATATGTATGCGTGTGTATATGTAAGTTTGGCATTTATTTTGGTCAGACCTTTTCCACCAGTTCTCTATGTCCTTTTTTTTTTTCTGAGAGAAAATGTGCTTTAAGAAAGCATGACTAGCTTTACACAAGATCTCTATTTCAAAATTGGCTGTGCATGTTCAGGAGTAGTGGAGTTGTGTACCCTAAATCTGTCCGTTCCTGCCTGTTCTGATCATCCTATACATACAAAAGTTGTGGCTTGCCTGCACAGATTGCTTCTTCAGGGTATTTCTGACCCTCAGTACTGATCCCCCAGCTCACAGCATAATTCTTCTGCTAAGGATTTGCAAACCTGTAAATGGGACAATGGGTCGTATTTCAGTCAAGTCGGGAGTTTGCAGCCTGATAGATTTTTTTCAGGCTAAGCACCAAGCTCTGAAGTGCAACAGCTGTAGTAAGAGCATACCTCTGCTTCTGCTGCCCCTGCTCAGCAGACACCCATGAGACAGACAGGGAAGAGGACTGGTTTTAGTAATGCCTGTTGTCATGTGGCTACTCATATGCCAGCCCCCATGTTCATTAGGATACTATGTTAAAGCTAGGCTAGGGGTGTTAAACAACAGGGCTAAATGTTCTGAAAGTCTGTACTGTGGGACGGCATAAATATTTGATTATTGCTGCTGTCAGTCAGCAAGAGGAATGCAGTCTGTGACTCCTGGCTCTGAAACTGGCACTCTCTTCTCTGTATAGGCAAAGGGCAAATCTGTGTTATTCTTCAACCAATGAGAATGGAAACACATAAAGTTACCACAAAATTAAAATTTTGAACCCCTTAATTTAAGGATCTTGATCAGATTTTGCTCTTACCTCACTAATTTGGGTGCTGTGAAGATGTTTTAAGTGCTGCGTGGATTTCCACATGCGCTGGTAACCAGCCTACTTCTGTACTGAGGCTGTAGTTTAATGGCACAGTAAATTCGTCTTAGCGGTTCCTACTAAGAGATTCTTTGCAATGCTGCAAAACACTGGGCTGCTATTAACTCAGTCTGCTGTTTCCAATTTGTTCAAAATGAGTTAGCTTTATAAAGACAGGTTTTATGATGGATCAGGTATTATCTGTCCTTTATGTAGCTGCTTTAAAGCCATCATAAATCTGGGGTGAGGTTGACTCTGTATATTCAGCCGTAATGGAGTCATGTACCCAAACCTGGTTCAGCTTAATTTTGTAATGCTGTTTGATCTAGCACTGCACACATCAAGTATGAATGAACACAGAACTGCAGCCTGAAGTGTAGGCTAAATTACCTGGTGCTGACAGATTTCCATTGCCTTCTACATCTGCCTACGTGACCAGAGAGTGTGCAAGGCTTCCTACCACTTACTGGGAAAGAACCAGGGTCAATTTATTTCAGTGCAAAGAGCGAAACAGAAAATGCCACTGGATTTCCAAGAGAGGCCTTTGGGAATGGGCATAAAACACAGCTTTGGTGTGTGGAAGCTGATCCAAGTTACTTACATACAGAAGTAATGATGCTTGCTGAACAGGGCAGAGGCTTCTGACTTGGGACACTTGGATTTTCTGGCCTTAGTTGGCAGGTAACTATTGATGATTAATTTATCTTCATCTCTCTAACTTCTTTGAATGACTTCTCCGTTCATAGAATGTGGATACAAGTCTTTGTAAGGCGTGCTGGGATCTGTTGGTGAAAAGTAGTATGTAAGACATAAGCAGCGTTACATAAAGTCTTTAACTCGGATGTCGATCACCTGAGTTGGCACTGCAGTAAAAATATATCCCACAGAAGATAATTGATACATATTCCTATAGTGTAACCACCTTCCCAAGGAGGATTTATATTTTCAAAAGAAGCAAGTATGGCAATTTCCAGAGATGTCTTTTGAGTGTTTCTTTTCTGTACAGTGATGGCCCAGAAAGACGATATATTTGTCTTCCTGGGAATTTTATGGCCAAGATAAATAATGGCTAGTGATACCCTCTCAGAGCTTTAAATCAGCTTCTGAAGTCAAGCATTATGGATCACTTTGGAGAAGTAGAGAGTTTTGTGGTTGCTATGGATGTAGTTATAAAAATATTTACTTTGTAGCAGAATGACATTGATTCCTTCAGATTGTTGCTTCACACCAGTGTGTTGCTAGATATCGTCTCTCATAAAACTTGCCTTACTAATTTTAAGGCGTGTGATGGCGGTTTGTCCTTAACAAAAAACGCATGCTACATAGCTTGGAAAGGTTTCGAAGGTTGTTGTGCTGCTGTTGCAAGTGAAAGCTTGTGATGGTGTAAATTTTAGTAAATTGTAGTTACAGTTGCATTTCTTCATGCTATTCTATGTAGATTATTTGAGTGAAATGCCCAGACTAAGATATGTACTTGAAGTAGAAGCCTGATAGGAGGTTATTTACATTACTGGCACCACATAAAATTATGGTTCAAAATTACATTTCTGGACAATAAAAATAATTTTGATCACTATTTCATTATTCTTCAAATGTAAGACCTTTGAAGGCTTAATTGATAAAAGAAATCTTGTTGATTTTGTTTATTCTAATAGCATTGAGCCTCAAAATATTAAATACATGTTGAAAGTTATGTCAGATTTGAGATATTGAGGTTACCAAAACCAGAACAACTGTACATGTCCAAATGTTTGTTGAATAGGCTTTCCCCTCCTTTTTTTCTAAGAGATACATCAAGATTTTCTACAGATATTCAGGTTTTGAATTAAGTTAGCAATAAAATAATATAAATATTAAGAAAACCAGAAGTAATACAGTGGGACCATCTACTGTGAAAAAGCTAAAAGACAGAAATTATACTTAGTTTTTTAAAGCTGTCCTTGCATTTAGCTTTTTCTTTTAGTTTTATGCCCTCTCTGACTGCACTTCAGAGTTTTGTCTATAGATCTCATGTTCCTCCTGCACTCCCAGTTCTTGGATAACCCTCAGAAACACAGAAGGAGTTTCATAAAGCCCATTTCCTCACCTGAGTAGCAGCAAGACCTTCTCTTCTATTAGGAACTGTAGAGATTTTTTTTCTGGTTTGTTTTTTTTTTTTCCTTACAATGCAATTTTTACTCCGGTTACAGCATGTCTGCTTGCATGTAATTAACAACACTGAAGCACCTTCTGATGTGTTAAGTGCTTTGCGTAGAGGAGGTGTACGTAAGCATGGTCTTGAAACTTTGAATTCACTTTGAATTACTGGGTGAAGGGAAGTATCCTGTACTAGTCCGTCATCCAGTAGCTTCATCTTCCTGTGCATGAATAAGAAAACACACAATATAAAGTCTAAGCTCTCTCCTTTGCTCTTGATCAGGCAAAATTCTCATTGAAGTCAGGTGTCTGTTCTCCCTCTTCTAGGTGCTGCTGTTCTGTTGCTAACTGTTAGTGTAACTGTCTGTAGTGTAGTGGATACACATATATGATTTCCATCTTCCTCTAGGATCATATCGTTGTTTAAAGTTCTGTTTCCTTAAAGGTCTTTGGTTTCCTGGACAAGATCAGGGTGTTTCCTTGGGAAGAGAGAACTTTTCGGGGGTTACAAGAAAACAGAAGCTTTGGAAAGCATTGTCTGGAACGTGCTCCAAATGCAGATAGAAACAGTAGTAAGACTGACATGGTAAGAGGGTGAAACTGAATGCAGATATTTTACAAAAGGTCAAAAATGCAAAATGTTTTCAATACCTCAAGGTTAAGGTGGACTATGTATGAAATGTCATTATCTCTTCATGAAAAGAATGCTTTAAAGACATACTTAAACATCAACTCTATTCTTGGGTGGATAGTGAATATAATATAATTCCTTCTCCCTCACCCCTTCCACACTCTAGAAAACAATTTCTTTCTTTTTTACCTACAAAAATTCTTATGCAACCCAAAACTAATTTTAAATAATTTTTTTGTCCTTCAGTAGCCTGTTGACATTGGTGAAGTGTGCAGTCCTCCCATTGTTCCTAATGCAATAGGTACATCTTCCTAGGTGCCTAGCTTTAGCATGATGCTGATGCTGCATTTGTGACTGCCGAGGATGAGCACTGAGGCTAAAACCATTGTGTTCTGAGGACAAAGGTTGATGATACAGCAGGAAAGGGACTGCATCCCTGAAACTACCTTTTTCCAGCTATGGCAGCTGGTCCAATAAAAATCTTTATGGAAGCTGTGGAAGACTGGAGGACTGTTTGGAGGGTGTGTGTCCCCCAAAGTCACACTATCAGTACCTGGTCACACTGGGTACTATAGGAATTGAGTTGCTTGTGAAGACAGTGGTATTGTCAGATACAGCAAATGATGGAAATAGTGGATGCTGTGTTTTTGTCCTAAAATGAATACAAATCCTGGACTTGTGTGTGTCCCTTTTCTCTGTGATTGTTGGTTCATTTGTATTTTTTTTTTCCTCGTGTTCTATCCTTTTTTTCCTCTTTCCGCACTGGGATTCCTGCCTTCTCCTTGGAACAGTTTATTACACACTGTTAAGACCTCAGATTAGAGGATCTTAAAGTAATGTACGCCTATCAAAAAAAAAAATTTTCCTTGCTGTGTATGATGAAGAGGTATATTTGCTGGCAGGGTGGTAAGAATGCGAGCAGGGAAAGGACGAAGACAAAAAGGTTAATTGACTATGAGTCACACAGGACTCTTGCAAAATCATAAATGGCCCCTGAGTTTCTTACTCCTAGTCTTAACTGTTAACAAAGTGCTGCTTCTACTGCAAGAGCAGATGCCTTTCACTGCCTGCCCTAGGATGCTAGGAACACTCCTCAATACCTGGGGAGCCTGCAGATGTGCCTGCTCTGTCCTGTGTCCTGCACCAACTGCATAGCAGCAACAGGCAAAGTTAGAGCAGTGGTGGTTCAAGGATTCTTAAAAACTGAGTTCTCAAAACCACAGAAAAATTTTCTTGAGGACTCTGAGCCCTTTAGAATGGGAAGCGTAGTGGAAATTATGATGTGCTGCCCTTGTTTGGTGAGTGCTTCTCATTCAGCCTGCAGTTCTTTTCTGCTCTCTCCTGGGAATAATAGTGCCATATAGTCAGTTTCCAATGGTCTTGCTTTTATATATATATATATATATACGTATGTATATATGTGTATATATGTATATATGTATGTATGTAATTTTTTTGCTTTGTTTCTCTTTTGGATAAAATACATGTTGTAACAGTGTGATATTTCTGCACTTGTTCTGTTTCAATTCCAGAAAAGCAGTAGAAATTCTGTTCTTGCAGAGAGGACCCTTTTCTAGGGTCAAATAGCAAATAGATTTTAGCGTCCATCAGACCTCTGGCAAGGTAGTTCTGTTCATGTGGCCTGAGCCAGTTCCCGTGGAAGCTGCTGGCAGTGATTCACCTGCCTCTGAAAGGAGTGGCTCAGGTATAAGACTGGTAAAGTGAAGGAAGGACTGAGTAAGGAAAGAATCAAGTCACTGCTTTCAGTGGGAGCTGGGTCTGGTCCAAGGAAGGCTTGGTGTTAAGCTTATGTTAGTGAACTGAAAGAGGCTAGGGTCTTGGTTCTACATTCATTAATACTAGATCCAGGCTTTCCCAGATCACTTCGCTACACAGACTTGGATCAGTCCTGGGCATGACTGCATTTTTGCCAAGTTTGAGCGCAATATTGAGTGTTTATACTGTTCATTTTTGCAAGGTATGGGTGTGAAGATGATGCTGATGCAACGACAAGTCTGCTGAGACAAAAATGTTCAAAGCAAAACAAAACCAATTTCAACATATTGGTATCATTAGAGGGATGCTGTCCCAGCTGTTTGTTCTGGGCAGCCACAATGTCTGGTCTAATATGAGATACGCTAAATCACCTCAACCTAGGTGAAGTAAGCATGGTAATAATCAGCAAGATGTTGTTAGTCTTTGGATATATCATAGTCTAGCTCCAAAGAATAAGTATATTGAAAAATGCTAGGTAGGACTAGAAAGGGGCCATGTGGGGAAAGCAGCTTCTCTGATCATACTCGGGGAATTGCTGCTCATGTTTACGTGATGGCCTAATGTGCACAACTTGAAAGGAAACTTGTCAAGAACCTCTGCTTCATACCTGAAAACAAGACTGTTTCATCAGCTTTAAATATGACTGCTATGTCCAGGCCTGGATTTAAATATATTAAAGGTGAGACTTTCGCACAGACTCCATTAATTTAGCCTGGAGGCTGTACAGCCACTAACAGGGTCCCCATTTTTCTTTCCTTTTTGTGTATGTATAGTGATTACATGAAAAAGTCCCTTTAGTATGTGTTTTAGCATCTGTTCTCTTCATTCAACAGTAGTGCTGTTCCAAGGCTGCAGCTCCTGCAGTAGGCAATAGCTGAACGTGGCAGTGCAGTTTTGAGAGGAGTATGAGGAACTGTAGGAGAAATTGAAAAATAGAGACACAGAGAGTGTTACAGGCAGTAATTAAGCACTGGGGGGTAGGGGAACAGGCCAAAAAGCCTCCAACAAAAGGAAAACCTCTGCAATGTATCTTTAAAATCACAGTTCAACTGGTTAAATCAGCCCTGGTTGTCTCCAACTGGAGACCGCCACTGTAGGGCAAGCTCCAGCAAGGATCAGGTGAGGGGAGGGTGAATCGTGCTTGGATTCCTGCTACTACTGCTGTAGATTGGAAAGCATAAACAAATGCAGAGTTGTCCTGTACAGGCTCAGAGCACAACCGTGATTATGTGCTGGACAGGGTGGTGCTTTGATTCAATCCTTAGACAGGGAAAAAAACACCAAAAAATGACAGCATCTGCATTGATTTGGTTTTAATTTAATTTCTAAACCATTATGTACCTTGCTGCTGGTAACATCATATGTGTTTCAAAGAGCTTGCGTGTGTATAGGCACATACAAAATGATTTAAAAAATATTATTATAACTGAAAGCCTTGGAAATTAAAGTGTCAGAACTGATGTTCACTCTGGCCGCATTGGTTTGGTATTGGATTGTGTGCAGACACTGGAATCCAGTCAAAACCTGCGTGATCACGTTATTTTTATCAAGAAACTTCTGTCACGGTCATTGCAGAGGAGAGTTTTTCTGGGAGTGCACAATGCATATTGTGCATACAGTGTTGGATGAAGGCATGTCATGAGTAAAGGAAAGGATGGTCTTCTGGCTAATTGCTTCCTTGGCAAATCTGATTTTTTATCTTCTGCTTGCTAGATAAGGCAAGTAAGCCTGGCATTTCAGTGTGTTTGCTTTTCTCCTTGTTTTCTAGATCCCCAGCTTTGGGTCTGAGATGCAAAAGAAATTATTATCACACTTGTAGCTGAAGTCAGTAGTAGCTATGTTCTGAAGAGACAAAATGCAGTGCTAAGTGCTGTGGGAACAAATAGTTTTCCAGTGAAATTCGAGGAGAAGTACTTTTGACCTTCATTTTAGTGCACTGTCTGTAAAATTGGGATACCATGCTTTATCTCAGAGATGTGTTTAATAGTTTACTAATGACGTGTGAGATAATTAAAATAACAAAGTATTTTTAAAGATACAAAGCCCTGAGCTGCACCCTGGGTACAAGTCTGCAGGCCACACAAGTAAACAAGGAGAAAGCAAAATAGTGGAAGGCATTAGTTCTGACAAAGGCTCTCCCTTCTGTTGCTGCACACAGGTGGTGGTGTGGTGAAGGGGAAAGTACATGGTCATGTAATTACAGACTGTACCATAATGTATGCTTGACTAACAATAGAATTAAGATGTGTGAAGAACTTTATTTCTGCTGTTGTTGCATTCTTAATGGAAAGTATTTCAACATATGTTTGTGCCTGACTCTCTCTTGTGTAGTCTTCTGCCTCTTTGTTGCAAGTCCTATCTTTCCAACTCTTTTAGCTGGGGTTGTTGGGGTTTTTTGCCCCTTCGTTCCTTCAAGCCTTCCTTGCTCAGCAGCTCAGGGCAACTTGCTGAAGGCCTATTTTGCACAGTCTTTGTCCAGACTGCTCTTCTTCAGGCTTGACACAGATAATCAACATAGAAGAATAAGACTTTGGCAAAATGGGGTATTAGGAGAAAGAGGTGTGAGGCAACTGAAAGAATAGCCTCTGCTTAGTATGAGACATCCATCTTTACTAGTCTGGTAAAGCTGAGAGTGGACAAAACTATGAAAAATACTGTAGTATTTTAGAAGAATATTAGAAATACTTACAGTGATACAGTGATTTAGGAGGTTATTGGTACATATTGTGACATGTTTGGTTTTTGTATTGTGGCAAATGCTGTCTTTTAAATAAACAAATCGTTTTGGCTGAGTCATAGGCGTAGAGCAGGTTGGATGGACTTGTTTTTTGTCAGACCTACCATTATCTTGCGATGACTTTAATGAAAGATTCTAGAAGAAGGCTGAAAAGTTCTTCAATATGAGAAATTCAGGATACATGCAAAAGCAGGATCCCTGTTGGGCTTTCTGATTTATATTTCGAAGCCTCGATGTGTGCATGAGCCGTGTTCATTGGACTGTGCACTACAGCTATAACAGTTATTTACTATTTTGGATTGCCATTTGACCTCCAAGATGAAAATATTTCTCCTTCCCTGCGACATTACTAAGATATAGCACAGTACAAATGAATACAGTATTGGTGTTCTTTTTTCTTCTCCAAATGCACAGGACTTTGGCTAATGTCAGTCTGAATGCCATATAAAAATTCTTACTGGACAGAAAGATAGTTGTCATTGAGAAACTACTATGTTTAGTTATGGAAAACCATAGTTCTTATTTTACTGTTTTGAGTAGATTCTTGCATTCATGAGACTTGACTTTAAAAGGCAGCATGCAAGACAAAAGTTATGACCTACTTGAAGAGACGGGTTCTCTTGTGGTGTGTTTTCTGTTTGAATTATGACCTCCATCTGAAGGTGTATAAAACAGTTTTGAACATATTACACCGGCCTATAGAACTATAATTGAATGATGAGACTTACCAAGTGTGAAATAATGATAAACCACTTCTAATGTTACTAATTACATCTTTAAATGTACCTAATGGAACAATGAAGAATTCCCCCATTTATCTTCTCAGCAAAAAGAATAAGAATCTTAGCTGGGAGAATTAAGATTTTCAAACATTTTGTTCAAACTTCGTATTTCTTTCTAGACTTTGGCGATCATGAAACACGACCAGACACTTCTACGAAGAACTTGACATTCTCTTTATGCAATAACAGAGGACTATCTAGGAAATGTTTGCCTGATGTAAGCAAGTCAAGATAATGTGTTAAAGGTGAGATGGGATCTCTTAGAAAGTGTTTTACAAAGTCAAGTTAAAATTAAACAGAGTACACAGCAATAAATGAAATGGAATTCTCTAAGCTTGGTTACATCTAATTTTCACTTTCTTGTTAAGCTGAAGAGTGGAATGCTAGCCTCAAAGAAAAAAAACCAAAACCCAAACCAACCCACGTCTGAGGTAACTTTCAGTTTAAAAACTGAGCTTTATTTCAAAATGCCTCTTCAATGTAGATCTCTGTTTAAAACAATGGTGAAGAAGTGCATTTTAAAAGAACACATACTTTTGACTTGTGGTGGTTGCTGTTTCTGTGAGATTACATAGACAGCGTACACAAACAAGAAGATGACCCTGAGAAGTAGTGCAAATAGAGTTTAGATGAGTTGATGGGAACAAAGTCGGACTAGGATCTAATGTACACAGACAGCATTGTTGTGGAAGAAGGTTATAATGAATCAGGTTTTGATGCTATTAAAACCTGTTGCAAATTTCCCATTGACTTCAGTCATCCTGACATATCCGCACATGAAATAAAAAGAACATGAAAGCCTACCTACTGCAAAGGCTGTACACACTAATCGGCGCTTATATTGTTTGTCAGGCTCTTAAAGATCAGCAGCTCCTTTCCGGTAGTTGTTTCCTATCTGCTTGTTAGCATTTGGTAAAGGGGTGGCTCTGTTGTTCCTTCCGTTCAGTGCTGAAGAAAAAAGTGTATGCCCAGAAACTCCCCATTTGTTTCATTTCCCAACTCTATAGATTAGTCCAAAAAAAGAGATCGCCTCCTGTAAGACCTTTCCTGTCCAATACCCCTGTGTGGAGTACTTGCTGTCAAATTAGACTGAGATCAGGAGGAGCCTAATTAACACTTTTTACCTTTTTTTGTGTTGACCTACTATGCTAAAACTGACTTTGGGAAAACTAAAGGCACAGTTAACTACTTGTTACCAAGATTCCTGCCAATGTGCTACCAGTTTGTTTACCTGTTTCATACATGCAGTTTCTTTGGCTTGAACAGAGTAGCTGATAGATGATAAAAGGAGAAGCTGTGGAGATCCATTCCTCAGACATGCCATTTTATAACCCAAATGTCTAATTTACATGTTTCTTTAAAGCTCCCTATAGTCATGTAGCCCACAGTACAAGTAGGTGTCTTATTTTGTGATGAAGCGTTAGTAATTTTGTTACATCCACATTGTCATAACCTCATGATACTATTAAATCCTAGATGTCAAAACACCTCAACATCATAAATGTCAATCTAAACATGTTTCTTCAGTCCAACAAATGAGTGTGTCCCATGGCTTTCCTGCCTTATCACTGGATTATCAAACGACTTACGCCTTCTCCTGTATGAAAGGCGAATCACTATGCATGCTGTGTTCTTCTTTTCCCTTTGTGTGAACTAGCAAAGCTCCCAGCTAGTGATGTCTTTCAGTGCCCTAATTCCTTTCTGCTTTCTTGGTTTTACTTGCTAAGACCTGTAATATTGTCGGTAGTGCATGGTACTGCACTACCCCAAGTACAGGTTACATTACATGCCTCTGTGTTTGTCACAGTTCATGATAGCGAGCTGAGTTTTCAATGTGTGTGGATTTGAGCATTTTGATATAGGAATAGTTGGTAGCTTGAAGAAAGGGGTACCTGCAAAATACTACTTTTTGTAGTCAGATTTTTTGAGTTCTCTGAAGAATTTTCCCTTTTTGATTTTAATTTTCACTCTTTGATTTGAAACTAGTAATCTCATGCTTTGGAGGGAAAATATACTCAATATCTCTGACTGCACACAGACTTTTTAAACAAAAAGTCACCATAGACAGCCTTCCCTTCCCCCCTCAGTGGGAAAACAGGAACTTCTGAGTGGGAGGTAAATAGCTGAAATACTGAACAAAGAGTTTTTGAACAAAGACTGGTAACACCTCTTTATTGTATCTGCCCTATTGACATTTTAGGGAAGAAAATACTAGGCAGACGAAAGTTGCGATCCAAATCTGAAGAAAGAGAAAGGGAAAGGGTGCGGAAGTTAGCTAAGTAAATACAATTTAGTTGGTTGTGTATATTGGGGATGGTGTAATATAAACAGAACTGCAGGAAAAGGCTTGGGTTTTTCAGAAGAACTACTTGGGTGGGAAGGGAGCCTGCTGCCAGAGCAGAGCATAGCCTCAGCCTGCAACCCCTCAGCTTCTTGGATTTTGTTATGTTACCTAGAGCTCTCCTCCTTAAAACTTTGGCATGGGTGCTGCATCACTTGCTGCTCAAAAATTGCAAGTCAAATGCAGATAGCTTTCGACAAAGTCAGTTGGTGCACTTTTGGAGATTGGTGCTGCCGGCTGCCTGCTGGGTCAGGTCATGGCCACCTCCACTGAACCAGCAGATGACCCAGTCACAGTTCCTGTCACCTTAAACCGTGATGAACTGTGACCTGAGCACTGCAGAAGCAGTTGACTGGTGAGCAGTTGCAAATTTGGTGCTGAAGGCTGACAGAGTGACTGTTATCTACTTACCTGTCTTACTTATCTGCCAGTGGTTCATGGTGTAATAGCCTTGTCCTCTCTTGCCACAATTTAGTATATGCCTGTGCACGAGACCATGCCCTGAGACACCCAGTGTCCTGATCTGCTGACTCAGCTTCTGTAATGCAGGGGATGGAGGGAGGTTGGATGGGATGGAGAGTGAGCTGTGCTTACCTTTTAGACCAATATTTTGATCTCATGCTGAGGAGATTTGCCTGAATTTTAGGACAAAATTCTAGCCTGTGCTAGGACTGTGGGCACACTTTGCTAGATATGTTAGTGGGTTGTACCAGTTTTCAGGCTAACAACATGCTCATCTCCCAGAGGAAAGTGGAGAGGAGCTAGAAGAAGAATGGGAAGACCTTTCCCATATGAGGTGTAATTGCTCTAAACACTTCTCTTTCAGGCATGGGAGATCCACTAGTCCGTAGTAATCCCTGTAGTTTGCAACAGTTCTGACGTCTATGAACTGTATTGGAAAATCAGATTTAGAGAAAGAAATGGAATTGAGTATGCTTGAAAACCCAAAATCTATCAGCTGTGTTGTGGGGACAGTGAAGCATGAGTGCATGCAGTGAGAGCAGCAGATATGAAGGACTTGCTCCTGCTTGTTTCTTGACTTTTCTGTGTTCATGTATTACAGGAGGCAAATACAGAAGTTCTGATTTCAGGCTGGTAGCTCTTAAACGCAGACAGCTGAAAAGGTCTCCATGCCTTGCTGTTCCCAGCAGTTCACAGTTCAGCATATGGTTACAACACAAACCAATGATTTGTTTACCTTGGGTATACTGGGCAGTAGAGTGTGGTAATTCAGGAGCAGCGCTGTCTGCAGTCACCCTTGCAGGGCAGCAACCTCTAGCAGAAAAGCAGAGCAGACATATGAGGGACATTAAATCATTTCTGCTCACTTACTTAGATCTGAATAAGCCAATGTCTTCAGGCCTTGAATTTTTTTTTTTCTTGATCGGAGACTTTTTTCCTTGGGCTAGAAAGCTGACATTTGTAGCCAGTTGTTCTGTTCTTTGTTTACACAAGGCCCATTGAAGCGGTTGGAGAACATTATACCCTGCCTCACACGCAGGCTTATATACTTAATTTATGACTTTGGTAGTTTGAATTTCAAGTGTCAGGTATCCCACAGAGCTTTTTACTTTGTTCTCTTACGCCGCATGCACCACTTGAGTACTTATTATGGAGAGCAGACAGGCTGTTGGAAGTCCTTCAGGCTTGTGGATTTTTCTTCAGAACCGTGATCCACAGCATCTGTTTACTCGTTTGTCCAATTAATTTTCTTCCTTTGGCGTTAATATTTTCACTTGTATATAATTCTTCATCTGAAAGTTGCTTTTGTACCCCAAGCTCCTCTGCAAATACTAATTGTGGGACATTGGTAACAACTCTTAAATAGGTCTCTGTTGAAAACTTAATTCTGAATTTGCCCTGTTCCCGCTTCCTTCAAAGTAAACTCTTTCTACTATTACCATGAAAAGAAAAAAAGATAAAGAAAAAAGGGGGAAAAAAACCCCAACAACATAGATTTTTGTCAGAAGCAATATTAGTATTTGTGATTATCTCTTGTTTGGTTGTGTCTTGTCAACAATTTTAAATATGGCTCATAGTACAAAGTTATCTTTGATATATCGGTCACAGATGGAGATTTCAGGAAAGGACATGCCGGGGAAAATGACCTCAGGCAAATTCAGATGAGAAGTGGGGCTGAGTTCTTTTTTTTTAACAATGAGAGTAATAGGCATTATGGCAGTTTATTTAGAGACAAAGTGAATCTTATAATTGCAATGTCTACACCATCTCTTTCCACAGACCATGTTGTAGGTTGAAATCTGTATACCGTTGCCCACATGGCCAAAATGGGCCTTTCTGACTGGGAAGTCTGTGAACACAAATGCCTCCAGAAAAGCATATGGAAATGTTAAATATTTCTAGACATACAATTCTATGTTGTTAATGCAAAATGTATTCAGGAAAGAAAACAATTTTGCTGGAGAAGGAAAGAGATTTTTTAATGAGGTGCTTCTACAACATGTGGCTCAGTCTTTGTAAAATCCTTAATCTTTACCTAAAAACATGGGTAATGGTTCCTTGGGTTGGACCTTTATATTTGGGACTCCATATAGAAATAGTCAAGAGGTACAATAAGTTTCTAAATAGAGATAGACAGACATCGACAGATCTGGATGCAGACTTATTTTCTCATGTCTTCTGTTTGTCATGCAAGGGTAATTGTTGCAACTTTTGGCAACCAGAGGATTTTGTCTCACAGTGAACAAAAATTCTTTATTGTACAATACCAATTTCTGTGGTGTTCAGCTGGAAATGAAAAGATACTTTCATTCTAAAAATCAAAAGAAATTTTTTTTTTGAATGGGCAGTTAATGTTTTCTTCATGTTTAAATGGGTGTAGAATGCAGCAATAGCCTTTCTTAGCAGGTTCTGTCTTTGATTTTTCCATTGCATCATATCTGGATTTGTGATTATATATCCTAACTGTAGGGCAAAATAAAAGTTATTCCTAAAGAAGTAATAAGCTTTCTATTTTAATGTAACAGCTAAGATTTGTGAAACAATGCTGTGCGTCCGCTAATTATAGGCATCTCTATTTACATGGCCTAACAGGAAGATGGAGATGTAAAAATAGCAACAAAAAGCCAGTGACATTATTAATAAAGCAGCTGTACACCGCATTGTTCTCTTCAACAACGTAGACACCAGTTAAACAAAGTGGATTACATAAATACTCACTCATAATTCATAAGTTACCATTGTTAGGAATTCTCTTTTAAAAATAGTTCGCCTTGCTAATGTACAAACGATGGCAGAATGACTTTCTTTGTGGATGTGTGTATTTTACATGTAGACATGCACCAAATATTAAAAATAACTTCTACAAATCATTGCCATTTATTGAGAAGCTGGTATTTTTCTACCCTCAGAAACTGAATCCCTTCAGGGAAAATGGGAGAAAGGAAGATAGAGTGCTATAAAACTTATTCCAAAGGAAAAGTTCGTATGTAGATAGATGCAGCAAGATCAAGGTAGGAGAACAGATAAGTAACTTAACCTCTTTTCACTTAGATGAATTTATTAGAACAAAAGAGCAAACCCTTGTTACCATCATGTTCCATTAAGAAACAATGGTAGTTGTAGTGATAAAAATAATAAATAGCTGCATCGCCAGACGCGTATGACCCTGTATCTTTTGAGGTCAGAATTGACTTCTGAGCTTTTCCACTTTAAATAATAAAAGAAAAAATAAAAAAAGGTTAATCTTTTTTTTTTCTGTTTTTCCCTTTGCAAGGGGAATGATTTCCTCACCATGCACTTGCAAAAGTATGAAAGACAACCATATATTCAGCGTACGCAGCAGGTTAAATCTGCATAGTCACAGTTTGTATGTGTGCTTTGTAAAGGAGAAATCTTATTCAGACCCTGAGGGCTATGCTATGGTCTTTACCTCTAGAAATAACGTCTCTACTACTTGACTTGAAAGCCTGCAGTCCTTCTCAGAAAAACTCCCATGTATTGTGAACCGGTCACTACATTTGCACAAACAAAAGGTAATATGTTAAGCTGTCATCTGCCCCACGCAAGTAACACCCCCTGAAAACCCTAAACCGGGGAGGGGACAGACACTACCCCACAGTTAAACTGCAGCTGCACTCCTGAAACCCTTTCTGTCTTGAGACGAGATACGAAATTCATCATCAATAGAAATTCTTGTTAAATGTCAGGAGAGGCAATGTCTTCCTTTGTCCAAATCTCAGCTTCTGATCTCAAAATAAGAATTCCAAAATCCTGCCAGTATAGTTTGCCTTTTTTCTTTTTTTTTTCTTTTTTTAATTTAAACCGCAGCAAAGAAGCACTGCAAGCCCTTTTAAGGCCTTCCACCAAGTAGCTGATATTCCCTACTGATAGGAGCTCTCAAATCTGCATGTAATTTTGTAGTATGAAGGTCTTTTAAAATTGAAATCAATGAAATCATATGGCATTGCATGAATTTGATAATAGGGCTTACCTCCAATTAACTTCATTAATTACCACTGCGTCTCATATAGGGTGTCATATAGGATGTAGTTTTTCTTTTGTACTGCCTGTACAGGGACAGGACTGTTTAAAGGACCCACTTGTAAATGTTACTTCTCAAAGAAATCAACTACAACTTTTACTCAGAGCTCCAAAATGCATTCATATTTGCATGTTAAATAAAATACATCTAACCTTGTAGTTTGACATATCTTGATTATTTATAACCAAGGTTTTAAAGAGAAAAAACGATCAGAGTGTGGAATTTATGTGCTGTTTTTAAAACAGCATGCTTGTACTGAATCTTCAAGTTTTTCCCCAAAAAGCCTACCTCTAGAGGCTGCACAAAAGCAACTGCGAGGAAACAAAGAAATATGTATCCTGTGCCATGTTTGTGTCTGTGTGACTGCTTTGCTTTGGAATTGTCTGCTTTAAAATTCATACTTGACAGCAGCATTAAATGCAAATTTCCTCAAAGTAACTGAAAAGGCAGATTATTTTGTGTTTCAATCTAATATACCATTACTTTACATTTTCCTTTCTCTGCTGTTGAAGAGCAAAGCATAGCAAGAATTCCACTGAGTAATTCCCAGCTTCATGATACCATGGTGTTCACTGTAGCAGTACCACTTCTCCCAACTCTGTCAGGAAACTGCAGAGATGGCAAATTTGAAATCAACACCATTGCTGCAAAATAGCAAGGTATTTCTTTTGGGGAAATGCAAGGTGGTGGGAGTAATCCCTTCCGCAGACAGGCCTTGCTGAAGTGGAAGGAAAAGGGAACAGCAGCGTTCCTTTTATTCACATCCTTCGTGATTGCTCGATAAGAGGCCAAGCAATCTCATTGTGTTGAGGTCATGTTTAGAGATTCAGCGCGGTGGAGGTCGTGGCTTCCAACTGTTTCACTGGGTGCCCTTCCAGACAGGTGAATAAGTGCTCTTTAGGACAGGCTGTTTGTCTTCCGTGGCGTTTTGCACCACCCCTCTATTTTTACATCAAACTGTGGCCCCGATGGAGCTGCTAATGGCAGTAACCAGTGCATTCCTGCTCAGCTGCAGCAGCTCTGGGGCTGGTTCCAGGTCTTTCTCCTGACTGACCTGGGACTGGCCCATCGGACTGTGTTCTGCATAAAGGTACTTTAGTCAGAGAATAAGTATAGAACATTATGGGCCAAGATGAGGCTGTGTCTTCTGCTGTGGCTATGTAGATAAAATGATGGGTAGTGCTGTGTTAGCAAGGGTGATTAAGTTAATATATGCTAGTGCACAGTAACCTATATAAATGTCTCTGTGTGTGCAGATCCTCAGGCAAAACATGAGCGTTACGTTAGAATTTACAGGCATCACTAAACAGTAGCGTGCTCCTGAATGCTGTCCTCAAAAACCTTAAAGCATTTAATGTGGAAAGTGCCCTGGGACAAGGACCAATCTTTAAGCTTTGTGCACATTTTAATGACCTGTTAATGATCAACCACTGCTCTGCAAGAAGATAGATTTTACGATGATATAATTCAAGCCAGTTTCTTCACCGTTGCTTGAGATTATTCCTCATAATTCTACTTTAGAAACAAACCATATATTGATGTGGCATGTAGTCGTCCCATCCTATTCTATTAACACTTTTGCAGCTTCCAGCACTTCGTTGCCAGGGTCTCCTGCAGGAAAGTGAGGCAAGTTAAAACCAGAAATTAGTAACAGATCTGGTCAGTGATCTGTTTAGTCCAGTATTCAGTGTCTGATAATGACTGATACTGAAAACTTAGGGAGGTGTGTAAGAAAGACCACATACAGCAAGATGCTTCTCTGCTATAGTTTTCTATCTTTTGGCAAATTACTGAAGGTTGCATCTTCACTATCCTGTGTATAGGTAATACGTACAGACAGGGCTGACCTGTCTGCCAGAAGTGTGATGTTTGCTGTAGCAATGAGTTCTGTAATTCGGTTATGTATTGGTTTTTTCTTCTTGATTTTTTTTTTAAAATACCACGTCCTTCTGTTTGTTTTTCAATTTTCTGCCTGTTAATTTAGCTGGATGCTTCTTGTGTTGAGAGTCTTAATCCAGTCCTTGTTTCCTTTTTTATACCACCCCTATTCTGCAGGCTTCTGTCATATTCTCCTTCAGTCTTTAACAGAAAATCGGATGCATCTTTTTTTCAGCTTTAACTTTCTTTTCTTGCAGGAGCCATTCTCTGTTTTTTGCATAATCCAACTGAATCATTTTAGAAATGGGAGAGAGGAATGAACAGAACCTACTCAATGTGTGGGTATACCATTGATTTATAAAGCACTGTGGTATGTTCTGTTTGGTTGAGTTTTTCATTTTATTCCTTTCCTAACAGTTTCTAATCTTCTGTTGTGATGTTTTTGATCACATGGAACAAAATTTACAACCCAAACACAGTCTTGTTTACCTTACGAACATCCACTGACCTACCTCTAGTTACTTTTTCAGACAAAACTTCCTGAGAAACTGTAAGAAATAAACGCTTTCGTAGTGATTTCACAATTTTGATGGGAGATGGGGCAGTCTGTGTTTTCCAGAAAATGTACCTTGCTTTTTAAATGTAAGCTACCTCCTTTTGGTCTGTGTTACTGGTGTTAGCTCTGGTCTCACACATTCCATGCATATTTCTCAGGTGAAGCAACATTTGAGCTTTGTAATGCACTGCTGGGATGGACAGTAGGGTTTCCTTACTCTTTCCCACCCCTGAGTAAGTTTTCTCAGCTGTCAGTTGCAGTGAGACAGAGCACTGTAGCACAGAGGACTCCTCACGCATAAGTTGGTGTGGTCAGTGGAGTCAAGCGTGGAGGCTAGAGGAAGAGTACCTTTGTGANATATTTCTCAGGTGAAGCAACATTTGAGCTTTGTAATGCACTGCTGGGATGGACAGTAGGGTTTCCTTACTCTTTCCCACCCCTGAGTAAGTTTTCTCAGCTGTCAGTTGCAGTGAGACAGAGCACTGTAGCACAGAGGACTCCTCACGCATAAGTTGGTGTGGTCAGTGGAGTCAAGCGTGGAGGCTAGAGGAAAAGTACCTTTGTGATTTATTTATTTTAGTAGGTGGTAGACTCATTAAGGGAACGTGAAATTGGGGTGTGCTACTGCATTTTGCTCAAGTACTATTGTGTTTATGCCTAGGCAGCACTGCAGTATTGCAATACCCATTATGATGAGAAGAATAAGTTTCCCACTTGCATGCCAGCCGCTGACTGCCTCACTCTCTCTGCTCTTCCCAATGAGGCTATATAGTTTTTTGGGCATTCCTGCAAGCTGGCTCTGCCTCTCAGGGGGAATCCTTTTGTAAGTGCAAGCCAATACCCTTATTTACACATGCCTCAGCCCGTTTAGTATATCCTCACTGCATGGCTGATCTGGATAATGAGCATCACGGTCTGAACGTCAGGACTAGCCCTTCTTTACTGACTCAGGTGTAGGGAGGTCTGGTCCCCGGTTTTTTAGGCGAAGGCACTCTTGGGCTCTGGCCTGGGGGAATTGGGGTAGATGTGTGAGCTCCGTGGAGCTGTGGGAAAGGCACTGGTAGTCCATCAGCTGTTGAAGGGCTTGGTCTGAATTCTCTCTCTGCAATAGGTGTGATCCCTATTGAATGAAATGTCTGGCAGCGGGTGTTGACCAATTACAAGCCTGGGTCACAAGGTTTTTCTGTGTTGTTTGTAACAGGATTTGGACTAAACTCTTGAGTAAGAAAGTTCAGTCTTTAGTGAAGATGTATTTATGGAGCGTATTTTGGCATGTGCTACTTCCAGTAGTTTGTTTTCTTAGGAAATCTATTCTAAAAAACAACTCTGTGGGGGAGTTCCCTCAAGTGATGATTAGTATTGCCAGTATTTTGAGCCCTCATATTTGGTCTGTAGTGAGGAGTGCTTGCTGGGGCTGCCATGGAGCCAAAAGCATGACAGAAAGTTTGAAGACTTGTGGAAAGATTCAATACTGAAGCTGGTTGCTTGAAAATAATTTAAAAAGTATTCAGACAATTTTTAGGAATTCTGTGAAAGTAGAAGAGATTGAATTTTGCACAGTTTTATTATGAATAGAAATGTTTTAAAAGGTAGGAAAGACTTGAGATCTGTAGCTGCTTACTCAGTTTGACATTGAGTTGTACAGTATAAACGATAAAATACTTCATTGGTACATCTGTTATGACCACTGGCATGTTTCTGTGAGCACTGTGGTTTTTCAGATTTTGCTAGGAAGGCAAGGCCCTGAAACGTCTCAGTAAAAACACTAGCCTTTTCTTTTATTTGGTGTACAACCTGCAAAAACCTGCAGAATTCAAAGGAATTTTTTTTCCTGTGCGTATGTAGAACCCGAGTTCTCTTCTGCAGGACTGTCTCACCAGAAGACAGTCCGGGTGAATCAAAAAGCTTTCCTCCACTGAGGAGCTCTTAGCAAAATAAATAGTTCCAACAGCTGATGACACCGAAAGCTTATGGAGAAAAAGGTGGTATACAGTGTTGGTGGTAATGAGGGGCAGGATGGTGGTGATTTGCTCATTGTAATGTTTTGTGTTAAAAAAGTGTTTGAGACTGGGGAAAGGGAGCAGTAGGCTAAGGCAATGTGTTGATCAGATTATTACAGGGTACGTTAATGTGGTCCTTGAAATTTCAAAGACACTTAGGCAAGGATCTTACGTCTGTAAAAAAAATGCAGCTGGAAGATGTTTTTGAATTTCCTTGTCTTTGCATCTTTACTCCATGTTAATAGAAATCTTATTTAAGTTTGAATTTTTTCAGTTTTAAAAGCTAAGTTTAAAAACATGTTTATCACTCTTTCTCTGACTGCAGCACAAACAAGACTTTGTAATATTTTTTTATTTTAGTCTGGATTGATGCTTGATTGATTTATCCAGTACTTATAGGCTCTCACCTTAGTTTTCCTTAGGCATTTTTTTCTCCATGGACATCAAAATACAATTTTCTAAATAGTGGGGAAGAGTTTTGTGGGTTTTGCTTTTTTATTTTGTTATTGTTTGGTTTTGGTGGGGTTTGTTTTGGGTTTTGTTTTGGTTTTGGTCTTTTTTAAGTAAAACAAATAAATGACCCTTATTTCTAGTAGTTTGTGGATAAACATACATCTGGTGTTGCTGTTTTACCCAGTATGGAAGTGAACCTATGAAAGGTGCTTCGTGCAGACACTCTTAACTTAGCATAACCCTTGTGAAAGGTTTCTGGGTATATATTGCTTATTTCGAGCGTTCCCTTTCAATCTGCAGGGGTTTGGCACTGTATGCAAACTGCCCGTTTGATGTTTCTGCTGGGCATCTGAAGCCTGCCTTCAGTGCCCCCTCCAAAGGGTTTTTCTAAAAAAAGCAGTGATTGTGCTCCCTCTAGTGGCAGAAGGTGGAATTGTTGTATATCACTTCGTAGATTCTGTGTGAGTGCACAAACCCTCCTATTTAAAGACATTACTTAAGTGCGGTGTAAACATTTACCCCATTTAGCCATAGCTGGAAGAAAAAAAAAATCGTTCTATGTCTGTCAAATATACGACAAATAAATCTGCCTGTTCTTACCGCTGACTGTTCTGGGCATGTCTTACAGGAGCAATAGAGGAAGAATGCCCTTTTTTCACCTCCCTTTTTTTTCTCTTTCAATATTTTCCCTCTGCCCCCCTGCCCTCAGATATTTTGATTCACGGTATAAAGTCCTGCGTTTTGGTGTGTGATCCATGTCATGACAGGTTTGGAAGAATGTTTGTTACTCTTACCAAATGCTTACAAACACCCAAGTGATGATTGACTAGTCAGCATAGGGAGCCCCTATAGTGCTGAACTGCTGGTCTGGCTGCCCTTAGGGATCCTTACTTACCCTCTTAGTGCCTGATGAAAAGCATCTCCAACCTTGTCTTCCCAAGGGCCACGAAAGGTGAGATAAGAAACTAGGGAGCAGGCATGAGAGCCTGTGGGCTCTCCCTGCCCACAGGAGACTCCTTGGGGTTTTTTTTGCCTGCAGAGAGTAGCGAAGGGAAGAAAAGGATGGAGGTTGAGGCATGCATAGGCTGCTTGCGCTGCTGCTGAGGTAGCTCATAACTTGTGATTTAGTAGTGAAATAATGATATGCAATAATTTAGAATGGTCTCTCTTTCTTCTAGTCGTAAATCTCCTTTCTTGGGAAAGAGAGGCAAGATGTCTTGCTTCCTACTTGCTGGATTCTGTCCATGTTTAGGTGGCTTGAATACAGGAGACAACTGTTGCTGCAAATGCACAACTCTTCTAATCTCCTTCTACCATCATTTCCATCTGTACCAGTAGCAACTCTGTACAAATCCTACAATAATTATGTATACAGAGAACTGAAATGGTCCTAGGAAGCATCTTTAGGATAGAGAATAAGAAAAGGTTCAAACATGCTAGATAGTTTCATGGTTTTTATTTCATGAAACTAGATGAGCCTTGGGTTTCTCTCTGTCAGTTCTGCCACATCCCTTTGAAAGGGATGCATAAACATTTTTAACTATGTTGCTGAATTAACCAGTCAAGATGAATGCTGCAGAATTTGTAATGCTAGTGTCACTGGAGAAGAGTCACTACATTACAGGCTTTTTAAATACAGTTTGCAAGTATGAATTTAGTTCTGCAGTTTTTAAGCTGCTTCAAAAAGTAAAAACTAGATACACAGATTCAGGCTCACACCTGCTTTCATACCAGCTGACTTGTACAGCCACGAGACAAGATGTGTCTCATCTACTAGGCAACAAAGCCTTTTTTTTTTTTTTAAGTGACTAAATAGTCCAATACTTCTGAAGTTCTTGGCACTGCTGAAAAATTATTGTACTTACTTAAGAGTTTAAATATGCAGTTAAGCATCTAATTTTAAACCTGCACACTCAATAATATTGGACTTTGCTACAAAGTTATTTCCTTTCTATGGTGTCTGCCAGCTGCTGAAGTATGCATTAGTACATTTGACATATTAATGCATTGTAGTAATGGAGGTACCTGATTGAGCAGCAGCCAAAGAATCACAAAATAGATGTCTGAGGTGAAATCAGAGACTGCAATAAACATGGGGAAACTGCTTGCCTTTATCATGTACTGATGAATGAAATCCCTGTCTTCCATGTGACTTGAATAAATGGACCCGGTTGGTNGATTGAGCAGCAGCCAAAGAATCACAAAATAGATGTCTGAGGTGAAATCAGAGACTGCAATAAACATGGGGAAACTGCTTGCCTTTATCATGTACTGATGAATGAAATCCCTGTCTTCCATGTGACTTGAATAAATGGACCCAGTTGGTAGAACCCTTGTAGTCTTAGGAACCAGCATCCCCCCCATCGACTACTATGTGCATTATTTTCTTAATTCTTGGTGCTTTTTCCTCTCTTTCTCAGAGACATTTTTGCCAGGATTGTAGTATGTTCCTGTAAGTCTAAATAAGCCTATTCTGAATTGCTTATAAATTAAAATCAAATACTTAGCTATTACTAATACACTCTAGCATACCTGGTTATAATGAGATACAGGTCTTTCCCAGTTACTGAGTGGAGCTTTCTCCCTTGTCTTTCAGCTGACCTGGAGCAATGAAGGTATCTGTGTACTCTCTCTGCACGATGAATTACTTGGGCACTCCCCAGGTATTGCAGTCACTGGTCTTTGCTTTACGGTATTGCATACCTATCACTCACTTGCCAGATTCTGTACACTAGATGCTCATTGAGGTGGCATTTGAGTATAGTCCAGTTATTCCCAGTGGGGAGGTTTGTTATCAAATCAGTAGGAAAAGCAACATTCTCTGCTTCAGCAGATGCCCAAGTGTCATCCAGTTTGTACTGATCTGTTGAACAGCAAACGTGTAATGTAAGGGACAGTCAGAATATTATGAGACAGCTTCCTTGGTGTTAAAAGCCTTCTCAGTATTTAACATGCTGAGAAGATAAGCTAATCACGAAAGACTTGTCTAGATGTCTATGTTCCTTTGACTCCTTAGGTATTTTGTAGATGCTGACGGCCAGTGTGAACTTTAAATCAATTTATTGCATATGTTTACATATGCAATAAAACCATTTGCCATGTCATTTAGCTACACACGGAGTGAATTGTTGACCATGAGCTGATCTGACCTTTTCAGATCTAATCAAGAAATCTGAAATATTATTTCAGCCTGTCAGCTCCAGTAATATGCAGTAAGAGTATCTGAATCTAACTGAAAATGTCAGATGCGCTGTAATATGCAAGCCATCGAAGTTATGATGCATATGAACCCAGAACTGGTTAAGAATATAAATCTATAACATCCATGGTGCATCTCAATTGCTTAGATAAATTGTTCTGCCATTGATATGGGCTAGGTAAAAGCATGCATTAAAAGCAATTCTTTGGAATACATGTGAGATGCACAGCCACTTCAATATTAAAATGATCTTGAAAGAGAGGTGAGAACGCCAGGTTAGAATATTACTGGAAAAACCAGCAACCAGTGAGAATACCAGTGCTCTAGTTAATCTCTTGCTAGCTTCATTGTGTGGTAATGTAAGATTAGTGGTCTCACGTGACCTCAAAATTTTCCTTTTCAATTTTAATAATTGGCTGCTTGTGAAGTTTTTATTCTTTCCAGAAATAATCCATTATATAAGCTGAGGTGTCCATATCAATCTTATTTGTGTTGCAATTAGTATTAAGCATTATTCATAGTCTGATGCTTTTTATGAAAAAGTCTGCTTCTATTTTTAAAAGCTTTCTGAAAAACAACACTGTTGTCAGTAGGTTATGGTGTTTAATGGTGTTTAATTGCTTTGTTTTCTTTGTCTCATCTTCGAAGTTTCTGTTCTTGGTATTTTACTAGATACTCAGATTTAGGATAAATCTGTCTTTAATAATTATTTATCAAGCCTGAGACGAATGATTCATTGGTATAATTTCTGGATGATTAATTTAAATTTCGATTAAAGTGGATGGGCACAATGTAAAGCAACTTTTTATACTAAGAAAATGGTGTTTTATTAGCTAAACAGTCTACCAAGATTGTTTAATCTTAAATCAGTTGCTACACTAAAGGTGAGTTGGTTTTTAATGTAATCATGGGTAGTTTGTGCAATTTGAGGCATTATTAACTGAATTGCTACTATTAGTAAAATGTTGTTGGAACTAGAATTAAAATGAACTATGTGAAGCATTGCTGAACTGATAACTTTGCATTAAAGAATAGTGTTTATTTTAAATTACCCAGGTAATAATATTTGAACTGTTCTTGTGAGGCAATGCTGCCCTCCCCTGGTATGCTGCGGAAAGTAGGAATTTTTATCCCAGTCCAAGCAAGTTCTAGGGCTTCCTATTAAAGAGAAATTGCTGAATTGGTGGAAAAACTGCTCTTGAAAAGACCACTATGTGCTTTCTCCATTGCAAGACAAAAAGAAAAAAAAAGAAAACAAAAAAAAACCCCAAAACTGGATCAGACACTTGTGCAGTGCTTTTACGTGTGCATCGTGCAGATGTGGATGAATGTACAAATAATACACAGGAATATACTGTGAACACACAAGACAGCAAACTGAGGGCTGAATTAAGTTTGGGTGGCAATTTGGAGAATGAGTTGAATACAAAATAAACAGATACCAGGTAGCTGCTGAAAGTTAGCAGGACCGATTACAATAAACTTTTGTTTGACAGTATCATTTTGTCTTGCATATAATGTTTAAAGTTTCATCATTAATGTTGACATGTTCAGTTATGCAAAAGTAAAGTAAATGGGACCATGGCTAACAACTTGTGTGGGAATAGGATTAGTTCTTGTGCAAATAAAGCTATAGCAAAACCGTCATCTTCTGTCAGGGGCTGTTGATTACAAAGATACCACCTTTGGCTCAGGAAATCCCTCCACTGCACATTCCTGAGAGCTAAGGAAATTTTACTGTTGCATGGTCTGTTCTTAATGTATTTCTTTAGGCTTCTGTTATTAACCACTGCTGGAGAGAGAATATTGGGGTAGAAGGTTCTTTAGGTTGTCCAGCTATGGCTGTTGCTTGTTAAATAAGTGTTGCTATTTGCTTTAATTTTGTCTTCTTTCTGTTTCTCCCTGCTAGGCAGTCTCACCATAGTCTAGACAGCAGTTTCAAATATAAGAGTTTTAGTTGCCACATCTGTCTCCAGTGAAGTGTGTGCAGTGGGGTTTGGGTTTTTTGTTTGTTTGTTTTTAAGGTAGAAAATACCCTCTTCTTTTTATAATCAAAATTTTTCCAATTGCTGGACAACTTGCTACACACACAACTTTTCTTCCTGTGGCATATGACTTGACTTCTGTTTTGTTTGTTTCTCATCCCTCTTAATGCATTGGAGATCACCTGACAGCAGAGAAAACTGGAGAGAGTAAGTTAAAATCTCTGGTTCATGTATTTCTTCATGTCTTAGATGTGAACAAATTGGCAAATTCAGGATCAGGAAGGAGTTTTTTTCCCCAGACTGGTTTGCTTGAGGACTTAGCTTGAGTGTCAGTTCTTATCTACTACTTAGGGTCAGGTCAGTTGGGAGATGTTTTAAGAACTGTAGAATATAGTGATATTCCCAAACTCAACCTGCTTTGGTCCAGCAGCATGTTACACTGGTGGTGCCTGTTGATATTTTACTGCTATCTTTTATAATAAGGTCCTAGGAGTTGTTCTGTGCTTATGGTGCCTGCCAGTCCACAGAGCAGCTGTGGACCATTTTGAACTAGATCCCAACTACTCAGTTACCTGTGACTGTGGCAGATGAGACCTAAAGATCCCAGTGGTCCTTCACAAGCTTCTGTTTCTAAAGTGACTTCGCTGACTGCAAAATAGTAGTATTTTGTGACCTTCATGCAGTAACTTAGTAGTCTATAATAAGCAATCCTTTTGAGAATTAGCTGTAAAACCGCTGCAAATATGGCTCCGTAATAGTTAAAGGTGAGCTAAATCAACACCAAGATGGCTTGTTCTGCTTTTCCATTTGTGACACTCTGCCACAGCAAAACCAGTTTTGTATGTTCTTCTTTTTTGTTACATTAGTATTCTGTCAGTGTAGCACCCCAAATGAGCTCATCAAATGGTTATGTGAATGGCAGTGGTGTCATTCCTTGACCTAGAACAAGTGTATGCGGTCTAAGACTGTGTAAGAGTTTTCTTTCTTCTCCATAACTTTTGCAGGTATTGGGGCTGCTGGTGTGGACCCTGATTGCTGGAACAGAATACTTTCTATATCCAGCCTTTGGCTGGGTGATGTTTGTAGCTGTGTTCTACTGGGTTCTCACCGTCTTCTTTCTGATCATCTACATGACAATGACCTACACCAGGATCCCCCAGGTGCCATGGACCACTGTGGTAAATACATCCATTCTTTGTTCTTCAGGTTTGCTGGATTATGAAGAGCATAAAATACTGATGCATTCTATAGGTGTAGTTAACCAACTGTACTTGTGCTTTTTGCAGATTTTTCCCTACTGTGTGGCTGCATACCTGCAGTGTTTAACCTTCATACTACCCAGATACTTTTGAAACACTTTTCCTATGATGTTTCACAATATTATTCAGCGGTTGATGTAGTGACTTGATTTTTAATAATGTGCATGTGACTAATACTTATGCACAGTGGCCTCTCTCTCCCTGTAGTGATTACATCCCATGAAGAATTAGTCTGTTGCTGCCTCTGAGCTAACAGACCTGGCCATATGGCTTAAACAGCAGAAATCCCTACTTGAATCAACACCATGAATTGGAAGTGAGACCCTGGCTCTTAAATCATGAGTCTTCCTCTGCTAAAGTAAAAGTGGTTCAGAGGTAGAAACAGTGCCTGACAATCCATATATGGCCTACTGTGAAAAAGATGCTGAAATTGGTGTTATATATATGTAAAATACGTGCCAGGTAATCCTTTGCTTTTAGCTCAAGACTTAATGCAAATCAGATAAACAGCAAATGTAATTACAGAAAAATTTCATGGGCACTTAAAATTCAGATCCAGTTTTTGTGGTTTGAACTAACCTGGCTAGCTGTACCTCTCAACAGTATGTTTTTACATGATTTTCATAACAGGCTGGTTTTCATGGTAATAGATCCTGAAAGTCATCGTTGTCTCAGCCAATTGGCTATTTTTGACCCATCCAAGAACTGTTAGAAATTTTAGCCTTGCATTTGTCTGATACAGTGAGATACCGTTGGGGTTTTTTTACTAGCAAAAGATTATTGACTAGAATTCTGTTATTTTTATGATAAAATACATTTAACTTCTGTGTTGCACACAGCTTGTTATCAGCTACATTGTGTACGTGACTAAAATTGAATACCCTTTTCTTTTCGCTTTCCTATTTGCTGCTGTAATAAATAGCCAGCTATAGCAATTACTAATAAGAACAACCAGGGTTATGTTCAGATAGCTTCTCTGTTTTCGAGTTTCATGACCAGCAATTACCATTAAGGCTATAACACTGCTATAGAAATATTGTATTATTTCAATTACAGTGGTAATGTGTCTGGGTACATTTAAAGGTGTGGGTTGCTTTTTTTTCCATTGCATTAAATGTAAATAAAGTACATTCAAAGGAAAAGCATCTTTATATCCATTTGGATACAGCTTTAGTCATTTGCCCTCTTTCATCAGTTTAACACTATTATCAGACAACAGCTGCACATAAATGAGTTGCTCCTGATCTATGTGGTAGACAAGCTGGAGTATTTGATTTGTTTCTACTTCATATTGAGTGTATTTCTTGCTCCAAGTTTCAGACGTATTGTAGATAATATCACATAAATGTAGGTCCAAAAGTTAGTCTCCTTTTATAGTAAAGGGTAATATGAAGAGAAAATAAATACAAAATAAAAAAAAGACACTTGCATTCCAATTGTTTTGCCCTAAGGTATTAAAAGAGCTGTTGGGAACAGCCTTTGAATTGGACCTCTGCCACTCCTGGCTGGACAAGAGGAATGTTGGGTCTCTTTTCAGAGAGGTGTTCTTAATGTCTTCATTCAAGAGAGCGTGACACACACCTTTTTGAGTGAGTGAGTTTACGCCCGACTTCCCCCTATTCTCTGAAGTATCCTGAATTTCATTCTCTGCTAGTTGTTGCTCTGCCTCCTTAGGTGACAATTAGCTCAAACTGTGCCCATTGTATGCAGTATCCAAAATTACATCTGGACTTCTCTGTCATAAATCCACTTTTTGCAGGTTAAGCACGTTACCGAATTGCTTAAGATGCAGTTACTTTTACTGCAAATTAACCCAAAGGACGTGCTTCAAAACTGACTCTCCTTAATAGTGCAAGTTCTTTGCTAAAACAATCAATGGAAGCTTTTAAAATCTGGTAAATTTGAATTTAAGAAGCAGATGGTAATTTAGCATGAACCATTTGGTTTGAGTAATATGTTGGCAGTAAAGGCCCAATCAGCTTGCATTGCATTCTGTCTTCCCCAACAGTGTTATTTCCCAGAGCAGCACTTCTCAAAAATTATGTGCTTTTTTCTTTTCTACATGACAAGATATTGCAGGGATTTGTAGCTTTCCAGGGTAATTGAGTCTTTTTGGAACGGGAAGTCTAAAAATAACAACAACAAATACTCTAGGCAATCAAATTTGGAGTTTGAAAATCAGTGCTTTATAGAAGTTCACCTGAACCTGCCAGTTGTTGGCATCTTATCCTAAAATCGTCGGTTTGATATTTTATTACTGTAATACTCAGATAAAACAAGAGAGGTGAGATCTGTGGACAGCGATACCTATTACTAGATCAACTGATAGAGGTGAGATAAAGCCCACTCATAAATGAGTGTATGAATCAAACCTCAAGTGCCAGGCCTTGGGACTCCACCTGAGGCACTGCCCACGGTTCCCTGCAGAAAGGTGGGTAAGTGGCTTTCTTCCAAATGCCCTGAAGTTGCAAGGACTTAGGAACCACAGGAGGATGTGCATGCCCTTCAGCTTGCACTGAAAACTGTAAGAAGGCTTTTTGCATGGGAAGTCTTATATAGGCAGTGGTGACCTGAAGACTGACATGTTGACAGATGATTGCACAGCCTGCTGCTCTTTGGAGGGGCCTGCAGTTGAGAAAGCACGTGTTTGGGGAATGGCTTCGCTTCAGAATGTTTTGAACTTTGTGTGTCATGGGAGTGTGCAGCAGCGGGCTAGACTCCCCTGAGTCTGAAGTATACTCTGCTAGAACCAAATGTCCTGGAGATGGATGTCAGGACCTTCCATGCCAACCACTTCAAGCTGTTGATCCATGCTTTGGTGCACTGAGGGAATTGCTGATGTGGATACAGCTGCTGTCATTGCCTTCTGAACTTCTCTTCTTGGGCTGCAGACGGTTTTCTAGATTCTGCCCGAGCTGGTGACCAGTGAATTCAATAGTGAACAATTGGCATATGTTCCTAGCATCCAGTGGGTCAAAAATTAATAAGTTGGAGCTGTACCAGTATGGCAACATTTAGAGACAACTGGGGCAACAGAGTTAAGGGTTATGATATTTGTGTGATGCTCTGGAGTGCAAACATGGGGCCAGAAGCTGAAGGGAGCAGATCATGTAAAACATTAGGACCTGGTCTGAATAGAGTTACTAATTCCTGCAGTTGTAACTAGGTGCAAAGCATGTCATGGGTATTCCCCTTAAACATGGCACCTGTGAACTAAAAGCATATTTTATGGCCAAATTCATATGCCTTAGACAAGTAGCAGGGTGGAGTTTGGGGGGTGACATTTTTTTTTTAAATAAGAATGAACTTCCTGTAGCCATGACCAAGTAGTGAGTAAGTAAAGGACAAAGTATTAAAATTACGTACTTCAAAAAAAAACCCTTATACATTTTAATCTGTCTGTAATCTTCTCAGACTTCCATTCTCCCCTGCTTTCTTGTTCTCTCTCACATGTAAAACCCAAACAAATTGTTCTTGTTTGTTATGCGAGGTCAATGTTGTCTGCTTTGCTTCTTTCTTAGTAATGAACATAGGTACCCTGAGATGTTAACTCTGCTTCTTGGAAGAGAAAATGCAGCATCTGCCATGGATGGGTCTTGGTGACCCATGTAGTCCATTCAGACTGTTCTCCTCCTTGGTTCTATCTGTTTCTTTCTCCTCTCAGAAACAGGCAGAAGGAAAAAGTACTGAAAGGTGGGAGAATATGACTGAAAAAGTTACACCCTCTTTATCTCCTTCAGAAGTGGAGACAAAGTTTTGGAAGCTTTATAAATATTCTTCTTATGCCACAAGTCATTGATTCCAACAGTGTATCTTTGTGTAGATTAGAAATTTAATCGAATTGCAGTTTTGTTTTATTTCTTATTTTTCCGTGTAGTTTCCTATTCTTACTGCCTAACATTTAGACTGTGATAACCAAACTGTGCCCTTATTTTCATTTTTGAAAAATCACAGCACACCAGCTTTAAGACTCTTTGGGATTTAGTGTGACGAAGAGAACAGTTTGTCCAAAATGAGCTTTAATGTTTATGAATCTTCAAAATAAGCAGTTAAGTTTTAATCTTACAGACAGGAACTCGGAAGAAGGTAAAAATTAGTTAAGAATCTCATTTCTTGTGTCCATTGCATGTGTATATTATATTTCAGAGGAGAGAGAGGTATATTTCTATACCATTATAGAAAATGGTAACAAATGCATTTGCATATCAATTGTTTATGTTGTTTGGTTTTTCAACAGGGTCTGTGTTTTAATGGCAGTGCCTTCATTTTGTACCTCATTGCTGCCATTGTAGATGCATCTTCAGTTACCAAAGAACTGGACAGTCACAATTACAACAGCTGGGCAGCTTCTTCAGTGAGTACATTTTTTGTTTAAATCAGTTCTATGTCCAATAAAGTTATATCAAAAGAAGGCTCGCTGGAAGTGCGGGTTGAAATGCATGCATTCTGGATTTTGAAAAGCTGCAGACTACTATAGAAGCTCACGCACAAAACCTATAGGTAGCTGTATTTAGTTCCTAGTTTTTGGAGGTGACTAGAAATTCCACCAGGAGATGACAGTCACATCAGAAAAGGCTATAATATTTTTGAGATTATACAGCTTTCCCCTCCTGTGCCTCCGTTTATTACTAGTGCTCTGGCAGAGGTTATAGCGTGCACATCACAGTACACAAAACAGACTAGGAGAGCACCAAGTCACCTTGGACGACTTCGAAACCACTTTAAACTAACTCAGATAACTTTGCACACACATGGGTAAGGTACATTCAGCGTCTTGTGGGCTGAGCCATGTACACAGCACCTTTGGGAAGGTCCTGAAGTGGTGGTGCTGTTGTGTGATCTTCCTGTTACAGCCTCTTCTGAGTTGGGTGGGCAATGCCTGAAAAATCGTGTAACTTCCCAGTGTTCTAAAGTAGATGCAAATCATGAATTAGTCTGATATTACTGTCTTACCAGTTAGATTTAGAAACCAAAGCAGTCAGCCAATGTGGGTGAAAAGCAACTTTTTTCTTTTTAAGGCGCCTTGTCACTGTCTGAGTAGGTGAATGTATCCTCTAGCTAAGTTAAGGGAGTTGCAAAGGAACTTTTTGCATGTTGTGGAAACAGTAGTCAAATTCAATTGTATAGAATAATTCCGAATTATAGCTACTTTGCTGACTGTTCATGTTTCTGTCATTATCCTCCCTGGACTACTCACAAATCCTGTCTTCTGTCTGAAGCTTATTGTATATCGCCATGAACAGAGAGACTTGAACACGTGCTCTGTTTTTGTCTCGGGAATTGGATAACTACGTCCCTGTCACTTCAGTGGTGTTCAGGGTTTTCTCTTGGCGATTCATAGTTACTGATCTGTTACTCAGCCACTGCTGTTGACAGGAACTTGCTTGCTGCTAGACAACCTTCCTTGCTGATTCGGGTTTTATGCAAAATGCATGAATGCTTGGTGTCTCATGGGATATTGGAATCTCTTCTAATACCTCCTAATAGTGTTTATTTAATGCACTAAATAAACTATTAAATGTAGATTCTTGCTTTCTGAACCCATTAAGGGTTTCATGGATGGATGTTTGTGAGAAGTTAGCAAATCATCTATCCCCAACAGTCATTCTCTGTTAGAAGGATTTTAGATAGAGCTTTTATTTCATAAGAAACAAAATTACTGCAAAGGAGAAATGCTACAATTTGATATTGTAATAGTATTTTAGATCATCATCTGCAGTTTTCGGTGCCACAGATTAAAGTTACATTAGACAAGACTCACCTCTGTTGGAGGGCTTAGATTTACTGCCTGTATGTGTGCTTAGTAGTGCCCTGCTGTCAGAGCTGAAGTGCCTACCCAGGCCAATGATGGTATATAAGCAAGAAACACTGCTAGAATCATAAAATACTTTTAAGCTGGAGGGAGCCTCTGGAGGTCATCAGGTCCAGTTCTCTCCCTGCTTAAAGCAGGGCTAACTCATATCAGGCTACCAGGGCCTTGTCCACTTGAGTTTTGAGTACTTCCGAGGATGGCTGTTCCACAACGCCTCTGGGCCGCTGTTGCTATGTTTGCTTAATATCATTGTGATTTTTTTTCCCTAATATCTAATTGAAAATTCCCTTCTTGTAACTTGCTTTTCTTCCCTCTTGTCCTACCACTGCTCACCTCCAAGAAAATTAGTGTTAATCCTATTTGCAGTGTCAGCTTTATTTGGTTCGGTTACCAGCACAAAACATTCTGGTCTTATCGTAAGACCATTTTGAACGTTGCTTTGAACAACGTGCAGTGATTAACAGGAACTTCACCACTGGCACTGAATTGGACTTTATCAGTACAACTGAAATAGTTCACAGCTGTTCTTTGGTTTCTGTGTGCATGTGCTGCGAGGACTGCAGAAACACCACCATTGATACTGTGTAGTTCTTAATATTTAAACATAAAATAAGTTTCTAGCTACAGAAAGCTTATTCTGTAACCAAGTTCTGACAAAGTAGTGATATCACAGCGTGGTTGCTCTCACTGGGGAATATCTTTATTCATCAGTGGAGGACCTCTGGAATTGGTAACCTAATCCATACTGTTGTTTGAAAACTGTGTCTGGGCCTGCATTTGAATCCCAGTTTTCTCTGTAAACAAACCTATTGTGATGCACTGTGTCCCATAGGAAGGTATGGGAGGGGTGTAGGCAATTCCTGGAACATAGCAGCAGTGCAGGAGTGTTAGCTTGAGCTCACACTGTCCCGTGTCCCAGTCCCTCAGTCTTTACCAGCAATTGATGTTAAAAGCAGCAAGTATAAGGTTGGTGGGAGTTCGATCTGTAAGATTCCATACTGAGGCAGTATAATGTGGAGATATGAGTTGAAATATGCCGTGTGTTGTCTGCTTCTAGGCCCATATTTCTACGCGTAATAGGAGCTTACTTACAGAGTGTTGACTGTCATGGCCACACAAATACAAGGAGGTCAAAAAGTGCCATTTTAGTCAGCCTGCTATTTCTCCTTTTTCCAAATCCCGTAACTGTTTTCTTCATAGAAATTACAGTACTCTCAAGTACTCTTTTTTTCCCTAATATATTTTTTCCCCCTCTCTCTACAGTTCTTTGCCTTCATCGTTACCTCCTGCTATGCTGGAAATACGTATTTTAGCTTTGTATCTTGGCGATCACGAACTTTGCAGTAAAGATTTTGTTAAAATGAATTCCGTAGTATAAAATACCTTGAGGATTATACTTTTTCGACAAAAGTGTGGAAGAGGGGTGAGGTCTTTTTGAACATTTCTGTTAGAATTGACACAATGTATTTTAAGATGAGATTAAAACGGTTATTTATAATACAATATCATCTTCAGAGACATGTAACATGACTTTGTACTGTACAATAAAATTTCTTACTGCTTCTTTTAGAATTAACATGGTATTTTTCTAGACATTGTATAGATGTTATTACTCAACTTTTAATAAATCTTACTCAGACAATGTGCCAATTCTGTAAATGCAATTTTTTAAATGTTACAGGTGTACTTTTGATACAGAATGCTACAAATCAAAACTGAGATTGATACTTTCTCGTTATTATGTATAAAATGTGACATTGTGCAGAAGAAAACCACCCAAAACTTTAAAAATAAATAAATAATTGACCCAACTGTGCATGTTTTGTAAACTGGGAGTAGAAGGTTGCTTTTTTAACTTCTTCTGCGGAGTAAAATACATACTACTAAAAATTCTGATCATCCTGTCAGTTTGCGTATTCTAACAGCTTCTCACAACCATGAGATTGCTTTTAGAACCTGTTACTGTAGGTCTGAAGCTCGCTGAAGGAATGTGCACCTGAAACACATTATCTTAACAGGTTTCTCAAATCCATCAGGCTCCAAGGCATAAGTCTAGACAATAGTGCCTTAGTGCTCAGTGTTTGACCTGCTGAGAATATCACAAAACACCTACTAAAGGGAATACATTTTGTTTCTCAGGGGACTGTGTTTTTCTCTTCTCTCCTCAGATTAGGCCATTAATCTGTCCTAATTAAAATCTAGGCTTTTAAATTGTATTAAATGATATAAAGATTAAATTTGTAGAAGAAAAATCCATAGACGATATGTCAAGACACCAGTGCTAGAAACAAAGAACTTCCTCCCTCCTTTCCTGTCTGCTGGCATCACCTGTGAGTTGTTAGTTTAACAAATTGAAGTTTTTAGTTCGACACTCATATTTAAATATATTTGACTCAAGCAGAAGTATGACAGAAGATTATGACTTTGAAAACAAACACCTTTGAAAATAACTTTCAAATACAAATTACCTGAGGAGTTTTTTCCAGGAATTACGTGGAGAGTGTAAGGTCATGATTATTTTGTGGTATTATTTAAAGTTTTCCTCATTTAAAACTACTGGTAAATCTTTTATTCCTGGATTCAGAAGACTCTTCCAGTCTTCAGAAACTTTAGTTGGACAATTATATATGGTAGCAGAGAAATCTTACTTCTTAAAACAACTTCTTTATTCCTCCCTGTAACTAAATGGTGTATGCTTACTTATGTGCACACCCCGCAGCAAAGAAGATTTATCAGCAGCCAGCTAATTCTGTTCCTCCATCACATTGTTTTGTTCTTGATTATCTGTCGGAGTCACAGGATTTCAGTGTAAGAGAAGCCAAGATATTATTTTAAAACCTATATTTGTCTGCAGATTGCATCTGGCCTGTACAACAAAGGTCAGGCTGTCTGCTGCTTGCTAAAATTATCCGGTTGTGAGAAGGAAGAAGGGCTACCAACTATGCATTTTATCTACACAGATAAAATGTGTCATTAAAATCCCATATGCTCTTTTCCATTGCTGGAAAAAAAATCAAAGGCATAAAAATGATCCAAATGTCAACTGATAAAATGTGACTAGAAATATAGCCAGAACTAAAATCTCATCAGTGGTTTCTCATCAGTAAAAATGTTTTTGTAGTAATAGAAATTCTTTCTTAAATGATATTTAATGTACCTACCTTACGTCCAAAGAATGTGGCTATGCTTGCACAAATGTTTCATGATTTTGTGGTAACTGCAATGGTCTGGTTTAAAGTCATAACCCAGACAACATTTGTGGATAGAGGTAGTAAGAGGGAGTAGAGCTGATGTGTTTCATCCAGTTTAACAAAAACTGTGATGGAAACTGTGTGTTATATGTCAGAATAAACCCATTAATGAAGGACAAAACCACACTCCTACCACATAAGGAATGATTCTGGCAAAATATCTACCACCTCTCTATGTCTTCAGTGCTGATCCTCAAGGGAAGATGTGTCGAGTGTCTTTCAAAGGCAAATCTGTAAGTTGAATCCTTAATTCTGAATTTTAAAAAATACGTACTAGGCAGATGTTTGCTTTATGCTTGGTCTTGCTTTTTTTTCACAAACCATAACTTACCTGCCTTGCTCTTTCCTTTTACAAAGATAATTATCTTACTTCCGGTGTTCTTTCTCATCTGTCTCATTTCTCAGCAGTTCCCCAGGTGCCAACTGTTTTTCAAGTGTTCTGCACACCTAAAATTGGAGGAATCGGTACAAGCTGAGAATTACTTCTGAAGTTTGCTCCTCCTGTTTCAGGCCTGAAAAAAGGCACAAGCATGCAAAAAGTTATCTGTTTCTTCCAGTACATTAGTCTTAAATACTGACTTGCAAGCTATGACTTACAGTTTTGTATATTCTAATACTGATAAAGAAGATAAGCTAGCTGTGTTTTATCGTATAACACTTAAAACAAGATTTGTGGCTGCAGGTGTTGCTTCATGTTCATCAGATCGAAAGAAAGCTTTTTTAAAAGAACAACTGGTTAAGTGATGAAATCATTAGTGACATTCTTAATACAGCTTTTTAGAAGAATAAAATGCTAATCAACTCAGAGAATGAAGGTATTTGACATTATAATTTGTTTCAGGTAAACAGCCTCTGAAAAATCTAAGTCACCTATGTACGTAAGGATACTTGATGTCAACTTACAGCCATCCAATTTCATTTATTAAGGAGTTGTCAGTACCTCTTAACATACTTGATGCACTTAAGATGAAGTAAATAGCATGAGAACTGTAATAAAAACTGCAAATTCAGCAGGGGTTTGGACTGACATTGTGCCCTGTGTTTTACAGAAGATGCCTGTATTTCTGAGTAGAAAACATGACTGTTACTCTACTTGTATGAATTTAAAGGTATTTCTATTTCACTGGGCTAAACTGAGATCAGCAGGGCCCCAGTCACGTACACACTTTCAAAAGAAGTTAAGAACTAAACAAGCTGAATCAGCGGGTAGGAAAAATCTATTTCTTAATAGGAAATACAGAAGTAACTAGAACCTTCCTCCACAAGGCTTGCAAAAAACCTATAAATGCGCATGCTTCTGAACTTGAACTGTAAGGACAAGAAAAGAGGAAAAAAAAAAAAGCTCTTTCTCAGCAGCTAGCATTTTACTCTTGTGTAGACTGCCAGTGTCATAGCAGTAACATCTTTTATTGCAACTACTAGCTGTCTTATTAACAGGAGCCCAAAACTATGTACTGCTTAGGTTGTTACAGACTATTACGCTGGCAAACCCTGTCTTGCTCATGTAAATGACTTACGCTAGCCCCTTATTTGTGTTGGGGATCCTCTCGTCTTACCTGCCTTCCCTCCTAAGACAAGTTTGGTTGCTGAAGGAGCTATTAAATACTAAATATGAACAGAATGTGCATCCTAACTGCAGAACAGAGCAGCAGAAGATGGGATTACTACTCTAACGACCATAAGAGCGGGATGTGCCCAGCTCGGAGGCCTGCTATTACCTCACTTGTCAGAAAGTAAAACAAGTTATTTTTAAACTTGAGGAAATATATAGCTTCCGTTGCTGCAAAAGGGGGACGGGCGGGCGTCCCGCTGCGGCTGCCGGTCCGGAAAGGTGCTCGGGGGTGGGGGAGCCGCGGCACGGCCCCCCTTCGCCTGCCCGAGCGGGGCTCCTGCGCCCGGCTGCCGGGCTTCGTCCCGGGCCCCACATCCCCTGCGCGGCTGCGGCGGCGTCTCCCCCGCGGGAAAACCCCCGCGGCTTCTCCTCGCCCGCCCCCTCCGTGGCCCCCG
>VZSC01009234.1:232481-282566 GCA_013398225.1 Steatornis caripensis | reverse complement strand
TCCTTCTCTGCAGAGCTGCCCTCCAGCAGGTCAGCCCCCAACCTATACTGGTTCATGGGGCTGTTCCTCCACAGGTGCAGGACCCTACACTTGCCCTTGTTGAACTTCATCAGGTTCCTCTCTGCCCAACTCTCCAGCCTGTACAGGTCAGATCCTAAAGTGTCTATTTAAAAGGCACTCAGTTTCTTCCAGTTCATTCATAGGTATCAGCTGCCTTCAGACATGAGCCTCGGTAGCAAGAGACGCAATTGAATGTGACTGGGTATGGCTACCTGTACCAGCTGAGCATTTGTACTGCGCTTGTGACCCCATCCTTCACTATGAATTCCGTTCAGTAGGAATACAAACAGTTGTCTGCTGCCTTCTCTTGGCTTGGGTTGTTTCCAAACCGTTGCGTGGATCTGGAGTATCTTTTCAGGAGACAAATAACATTTTTCTGAGCGTGTGTCTACATTGCAAATGAACCTGTAGTTCTGAAACAGTAGACTTGTGCTTTGCTGATTAGCTAACGGTCTATTTATCCTTTTGCTGTCACCACTGTGGAAAGAACAGTTCCTTCTATGGACTAGAAATACCTAGTCCTCTCTGCTCTCCATCCTGCTGTGGAGTCACTACAGCTGTGACGTGTGACTTTTACAGCTAGCACTGCTATGCTTACTGGTGGTGAAATTTCAGGTTTTGGTGCACATATAAAGTGTGTGTGTGTGTACTTTATGTATTTTCTTGTATGTAAATCTGTGCAGTTTTCTGTACTACTTTACATAAAGTAGTATTTTAACAGTGCTGTTCAATATCAAATTAATCAGAATTTAAGCTTGTGGTTTTCTACAGTGACAGCAACAGAAGTTAAAATAAGGTAAATGAAGCTCTTTCAGCTTCACCTTCTTACATTATTCTGCTTTCCCGCTTGCCTGTAAATAACATCAGTAAAAGTTAACTCAGGTATCCAAGGAACTTTGGGCAAATGAACTTCTTTTAATATGGTATCGCGCTCGTGTCATCTTCTCAAGTAATTCCCTAAGAAAACTAAACATTTGTGCTGCAGTGTGTAGAAATAACCAGGATGGCTTAGTTCTAGATTAACTGCTGCACCCGATAAAATATGGAGAGCTAAATATTTTCACAACTCTCCTTTATCTCTTCTCAGACAGTATTTCTGCTATATCCATGGAGCCATTTGTATTAGCATTCAGTTCTTCTATGAAGAAGTAAGTGTTTGCAGTATCCTTCTTTGAAAAGAATTCCTTGCGCTAAATCTATAAACGTTCCTGCAGTAGCGTTAATGTGGCTGGTGGGACTGCGGTCTTACTAAAGGAGAACCGTTATGCTGGCAGAGGACAAAGGTAAGGTCTTTTGGGTTAGACATACATCACACAACATTGCATATTGGGCCTCTGAATGGTTGTGGTTGTGAAGAAGGAACATGACTGTTTCTGTTTTTTCTTTCTTCCTCAATGCCTTTGACCACGAAGTAAATGATATGAGAGAGCACAAGAAAGAAACATTTCATCATTTACTGTAATGTTAAGGGCAGTTTGCAGTGCTTGCAAGCTAAGAAAAAAATTGATTGTACGTATATGTGCATGTAACAATTCTAACAGATGACATCAATAAGCTATGGAAATTATGCAAAGGAAATAGAAGATCATGTTACAGCTGTTCTTCTTTAAGAAAGATGATAACACAAGGGCTAAAACTTGGACAAGATGAAGAGATTGTGCAGCAATCTGATGATTACTGAACTGTTGCTACCGTCTATGTGCTACCTGTGCTTTCTGTTCAAATTCTGGGTGCTGTGGTGTCTAGCATAGAATTAAATTAGGAAGCAAAAAATGTGTTTCTTGTCTGTAAGTCTACACAGATTCCTTTACTTTTTTGCTAGAAAGTTTATTTAACCTTGCAGAATGATTATAGCTTTGAAAAGATAATGCATTTTATGCATTGAGTTCCTGGCTTTCTAATGCTTAGGGAATGGTCTGTAAATATCCTGAAAATAAAATGGAGGAGAAAACATAGTTCTGTGAGTTGTGTATTTTACGTGGCAATAAGACAGCTGGAAAGCTGGTTTTCATGCATGGGTATTACTAACATTAGTAGGGGCTCCATTTTCAAAATCCGGTATGAATTGACATTCTCATTTTAGTCGGAAGTTATGACGTGTCTTCAACATCTAACCCACTTCAAGTGGTTTAACTTGATGGTGATTAATATAGCTTTTTCTTTTTCCCCCCCTTTTCTTATTTTGTATTTGCTCTGTTGCCGCGATGTTTTATATTCACAGTGATACGCGCAGGATCCCATTGTGGCCACCTTGGTTCTATAGCAGCAGTGTACTAAGTAAGTGTGCATCAGTGTGCACAACACACTTATAGCGGAGAAGCTAAATAACTGAATTTTAGTCAGCTTGGCAGAATTGACACACGTGGCAATCTTCAGTATGCCACAGTAACTCCACTGATTTGTTTGAATCACGTTTGCTCTGTGTCCGCGCTACTGCTGGTGTGTTTTATTGTAAGACTTTCTAGGAACCTGTGGTACTTAACTTGGTGAGTTCTCAATAGATGGGTTCTTGGAAGCCTTTTGAGGCATCCTGTGCCATTAGAGACAGTGGTGTGAATTTGCATCTGTATTGCCACCAAGGTGGCTCAGGTGGCAGTGTTCATAGGTTGAAGCGAGTCTGATTCAGGGGAATTTCTTTTGGAGCCCCTATGTGCTTTTGTATTTTTACAACTGAAGTCTGGAGGATGCCACAGACACTGTATTGAATCAGGTGCTGCTTTCAGCACAGCCCAAGCTTGACAGTGTAACCTGTATAGGTATATGACTATCTTGCTCAGTTGGCCAGTGGGAATGGCTGTGATTGATTGATTGATTGTATCACCTGCCCAAAGTGTCTGATGCAGAGATTTGCAGAAGTGTGACCAGGACAGACCGGAGAGAGAAAAGAAGCGCTGAGAGCTCATGTGTAGGAGAGCCAACATGGCACGGCACGTGCTTGTGTAGGTCTCTCAGGCTTCTCAAACTGTTCTGGGACTGTTCCTTGCTTCTGGACTCTGAGAGGTGCAGAGGTGGCCTTTCTTTCACCTTCTTCAAGTTGGGCCAAGCTACCATTGACCACACTTCATACTGAAGGCGATCATTCCCACAATAACACTGTTGTTACTGAGCAGACAATAGCTCTGACACAGTAAGCACAGCTTCAGTATACAGGATGTTTTAAGCTAAAACCACTGCTGATTCTTTCAGCTCAATCTGAAAGAGCAGTTTCATCAGAAAGAAAAGAAGAAAATCAAACTTAGCTTCTCAAGGCTGAGGAAAAAAATTGCAAACAATTGCAAGGTAAAAAAGGATAAACTAAATAAAAGGTGACTTCACAACATCATTTTAATTTGTTAAAAATGCTAAGGCAATAGTTAAAGCTCTTCTGCTGATTATCTATTTAAATTTCCAGTATGTCTCAACAAAAGCAATTACATACTTGATATGTGAATGGCCAAGAAGACAGTCTGTGATTCTGAGTGACTTTGAAGTGTACTGAAACATCTCTGGGTTATTCGTATACTAATATAGAGTTGAATGATAGTATGCAAGAGACTATGAATACTTCTAACACTGGAAGCTAGAAGATGCTGGTAGTTAGGTTGCTTGGGCCAAGATCAGCTTCTGAATGTGTTGGATGGTATCAGACAAATTTACTGGGGAGCTAAATTCAAAAGAAGTTAAAATATGAGAAGAAAGCAAAATCTGATACTGGAAGAAAACAATTCCTAATAAAAAACGTTGATACAGGAAAAGGAAATTCACAAAAGCAAATGAAGCTTGGAATGATTTGAGAGCTACTCAATCTTCTAACTTGATCTTGAGCCTGAAATGTCTTTCTGTCCATGGAGGTGATCGACATAAAACATGTAATTCTTTGCAGCAGCATGTCGGTGATGTGTGATTTTACCTGTATGGTAATAGTGCTTCTCAGTCAGAAGCGAGGGATTCCAGTGATATGCAGACATGCTGAAATTGTAACCCTATCTCTGGTCCTTTGAAGACTGTACTTTCAACTTTCCCCTACTATCACTCTCTCTGTAGTTCTTCCAAAGGAAAATAATGGCCAGAAGTAACAAGCTTGGTCAAAGTTTCTGGATGCTAACCTGCAAAGGTTACATTCAAACAGTTCTGTGTTCTGCTTGACTTTTCATCTGGCTGATGACAAAAAGCATGAGAAATAAGGCTGTAATAGCTATCAGTGATGTCACAACATATTATACGAAAAGTCTTATTTTGAGACATGCAGGAGGCATTTTATGTTTGCAAAGAAAATAATTGAGGAAAACCACCCCAAGAATGTGCAGATGTCTTCAGTCTGCAACTCTGTGATAAACTACTGGCTAAGCGCTAAGAAGTGGCACATGTTTTGTAGCAGCAAAGTTTTTCTTTTCAGGCCGAGGTCAGGGCTACGTGTTGTAGTTGCTAATTATTTTTGTTGTTCTGCTAGTAAAGCTGCAGTAAAAGGACCTTACGTGGCATGCTGGGCAAAGAGAGAGAAAAAAAATATCTGTCTTAGGTGGCTCCAAAGTAAGCAGGAGAACCTGAGTGAGGAATGTCCAAGCCTAGTAATTAAAACCAATACATCTGGGTAGTCCTTTTATTTCCACTCTGAGATCACTGAAACAGGCTGGCTTGGCCAGTTTTATTTTTTCTGTGCCTCTGCTCTGGGTGACCATTTTACAATTTCTCCCCAGGTATTTACGTAAGAGCTGGAGCAAACAGTGTGTTCCCTGCGTGTTAACCAGGGAGTGCTTGGTAGTAAACTGACACAGTTTTATTTGAGGAGACAAAAATTCACAGGCGAGACCAGTTTAAGGAATTTTCCCTTTCTGTCTCGCCTCCATGCAGCCGTTCTCAGCTACAGTGATGCAACTCTTCACAAGGTTACACAGTAAACCAAACCAGGGAACTGATGTAGCTTTACTTAAACTCTCCTTCACTTTTGTTTTCTCTGTAAGATTTTTTAGGGAACAGCACCGCCATGGAGACTACTGTCAGCAAGAGTGAGTGTCTGGCTTTTAAGGGCAGGAACTACATAAGCCTGAAGTGGTTCCATGTGCTTCAAACCGCAAGCTGAGAACGTAATCCTTTTTCTTTTTCTCTTGGGTGGAGGAAGGCTTTGTACCATCTGTTTTAATTTCTATCTCTTTCAGCAAAAAAGAAACTGGTGATTTTTCTGATGTTGAAATTGCTCCAGAAGGCTCAAAAATAAACTCCAGTACATTTTGTAAAAAGTCAATTGTAGTCATTGTTGAACACTAGGGATTCTCTGTTCTGAATGTGTCAGTGAATGTTTTATTTGTATCTTAAAAGAGGCTTCCAGAAAGCACAAAGTTGGAGCTACCTTTCATTGCTCATTTGACCCGTCCATTAGGACTTGTTGCAATGCATTCATTAGCAACCTGAGTGCATGTAGTGCTCTTTGCATAGAGGTGATTGAACGAGGGTTAGCAAATACATTTTTTGAAACAAAAAAAAAGGGAAATGAAGCCTAGAAATTTACCACATCACCTGAGATGTGTTTAGTATGCTTGAAAGAGCAGAGTGAAGTATTGGCAGTGGTTTCCTGGCACATTTGTTTCACAGAAAGTTAGATTTGCAAATGCCATTTAAAAATCTTAATCGGGTGTAGATGATGTCCGTGGATAATAAGATGTGCTGAAAAGCATGGATTCTTACTGTTCCATGACTTTCCTTTAAGACATGCAAGTGCGGTGTGTTCCCTCACTTCACTCTCTTTGGAGATGGTGTCCCTTTGAACATCCTCATCTCCTGCCCCAGAGAAACAGAAACCGGGGGATAAGTTCTTTCCAAGTGTGCTCTCCATCAGCTCAGAGCCTGTAAATGATAAAGAGCATCTTGCCAAGTGTCCTTCACTGGGTTCCAGGGCTGTAGATGCTGCAACAATTTGTCATTTCTCATCATGGCCCGGTAAAGCCGTGGCCATACCACAGTGAGGGCAGTGAACCTGACCCTGAGGCTCTATTAGGTACCTGCTCTGCATTACCGGGGTAATGGAGTATTGTCCCCCAAAGCCAGACACTGTTTGCTTACTATGAGTAAGTGTTTCCTCCGCTCCCCTCCCTGGGGAGTCCTCATGCTCAGTACTGCTGCAGAGTTGTCTCCTTTGCACTATTGTCACATTATGCATGCCATGGCCTTGTCCTCCCATTTTGTGGTGAGATGTAAAGTATACAGCAGCCAGAAATTGCTGCTTTCTGTACACAGATATCGAACTCTAAAATTGCTGTGGTTTCCTTTCACCCACCTGTGAGCTTCCTCTTTTTTGCGTAACTTGGATTCTTAAGGGATCATCACGGCTGAAACAGCTCCCTGCGCTGCGATGCTGGTAATTTGATGAACATAATGGTGAGTGTAGATGTGTCTAACCGGTCAAAGCTAGGTGACTTCAGCTTTCAAAGGCAAAGCAAATTTGGCTGCTGTTCTTGCAACAATAGCAGCAGCTGCAACGCTTCTGGCTTCCTCTCCTGCTCGCATCTTCCCTTAACAAAAATGGAAATGCAGTGATGACAAGATTGACAAGCTGCTTCAAGGGGGTGTTTTCTTAGAATGTTTTTGCTGGTTTGTTTGGTTTTTTTTTTTTTTAAAAATGCCATTAGTGAGTTGAAGAAACAAGTGCTGACTGCTGGGAGAGAATTATGCTGTTAACCTGAGATGACCAGCAGCAGCTGCAGAAGTACGGAAAGACTTAGCATACTTTCTGCAAGTCTGTAATCATGCTCTGGGGTGCCATTTCAAGAGCTCTCTCATCTTTTGGGAAAAACAGAAACCTCAGTTGCTGCTTGTCACCTGCTGGCTAATTGAGCCTTTTGTAGATTGCTTGAGTGAAGCTTCCTAGTAGACACAGGAGTGCTGTCCCAGGGTGTGTGAGAGGCCTGCCAGTCTCCAGGCGGTCACTGAAAGTTGTCAGCTGTGACAGTGCCACTGGGGAATGTCATCTCTTCTCGTTTTAACCCCTCATTCATTGCCCTTCACTTCCCTGGCACCTTGCCCAAGCACCAAGTGTTTGCCCCTAGAAAAGGTTGTTGTTCTGTGTGCTAAGGCCTGGTCTGATCCAGCAGCCAGGTTGTGATGATGCCAGTTGGTCTGGAAATGGTAGTTTTTGGGAACTCTCACCTGTTTTTTCCTGATAAAAATTATGAAGTGCCAGCAGAACTAACAACGTGGACTTTCGTGGTGTAAACAAGTCCTCCTCTTATTCAAGGAGACCTTGCTCAAGGCTCCGTTGCCATGGCTAACAAAGCCTTTACTGGAGATGACAGATAGGAACTTTTTAACTGCGGTCTGTGCAACTGCCAGATGTCAGTGTGGTGTTCTCTGGGGCAGGGAGAGGTATGGCAGGTGTTAACTGAAGATTTGAACCAGTCAAGCAATAAATGCCTCAGACAATGAGGACGGGTTGTGTTGTGAGCAGCATCTGTAAGGGTGAGTGGTGAACAGATTGCTTGCTGAGGTTTAGCAGGCACTTCACTGAGCGGTTCGCAAGGTATTCCTTATCTCAGTGACTACTTTCAGGAAGATGAAATCGCATATACCTTTTATTTTTTGTGCATCTAGGTTGATAGGTTACTAGAATCGTCGTTGCCATGAGGTACTGGTTTTGTGCTATATGTTCCTATTTGAGTTTTAAGTAGCTGTATGCTGTTTGATATGTATTGGATATGCGGGTCAAGGGGGAAACTTTGCAGCTTGCTGTGCAGAGTTTGTGAGTGTTTGTTAATAATAAACGCTGTGTACCCTGAGCTTCAAGCAGCCAGCCAGTCTGAGCCAGGCTTGGCTGGTCAGCCAACGTGGGCTCCTTCTCTGTAGGTGGTGTTGCCATGCATGGTTGGTAAATCCATTTTTAGATGGCCATGAACTTTATGTACAAAAGCTCTATAGCTCACGAGTGAGGATTAAGGTCTTTCTACATTGTATATTACTGATCATACGGGACTTTATTGACCATTTAAACGGCAAACAGTACAAAGAACCCAAACAATATATGCTGAGAATGGTTCAGAGTAGTGATTTCAAAGGTAGCTTGCTCCTACAGGGAGCTCTTCTTCCCAGCCAAATAAATGAAGTATGGCAGGTGAGGTGGGCATTCTCCTGCCTCTGAGGAGGGCTCCCTCTCCAGATCCACGGTTGGTGAATTCTGTTGCTGCTTTTGCAGCAACAGCCTCAAAGGACAGAGTTCTTCAGCAATACATACCTTATATATATAATATACGTGAGCATGTGTATTTCTGTACATCATTGTTGGATTCCTTTCTGCTGTCAAAAGCCACTTTTCTGCCATTCCTTATGACAGCTCAAACCTCTTAAATTTTTAGGTTCTACCAAACCCACGTTTGTTGGCCTACAGTTCTCTTCTCCTCATAGTCCCTTTTTTTTTTCCTTGCCTCAGAAGCAACCTTTCTTTCTTTACACAAACCTACCCACACTGTGGACTGTCTTCTCTTGTCGTTCTGTGGGACTCTAAGATTTACTGGGCTGACAGAACACTTAATGTGGCTCTTCAGGAGGATCTGGATGTTGGAAGTGCTTGCCTTGCAGAGGAGAGAAGTAACAATCGCAGCTTGCTGTGCAATTTCTGAATCTGCAGAGGTGTGGTTATATTAATCTCTACATTTTTGATTGCTATCACCAGATTCTCCACTTTTTCCTAGAGGAGTCTGGAGATTTAAGTCTCTTGAAACGTTTTTTACTTCTTATGGTCTTCTGAGTTGTGATATAGGAATTCTCACTACCATGCAAGATGGTCTTCTACAGTGAAGTGAATTACAGCAGAAGCCACATGCATGCATGCTTTTTGCAGCAATCAGGTAGTATTTTTCTAAATGGGCAATTGGCTTGGTGATGTGGGACACAGGTTTCCAACCCATACCTTACCTGGGAGGGCAGAGAGCACAGGCTGAGCCAGTGGTTGTGTCTGTGCATCTGCAGAGAAAACCAATTATAGAAGATGTGTCCCTGCTCTTACCTGAAACGGCAGATTCATCTATGATTTGGGGATTATGACTTGAGATGGGAGAGACCACTGGAGTGGGTGATGGGCTAGCTGTTACATGGGGGCTGTCGCCTGCACAGAGAAGAAATTCCTTATTAATACATGGACAAGCTATGTGCTTGCAAAGTGTAGGAGGTCTCCTGGCTTTGTCCAGTGTAGTACCTTCAGTCATTGCAGGTGTCTAGAAAGACATAAGCACCTCTTTGAGAGTCAGAGGGAAAGCAGCTGTGTTTTCCAGAGTTAAAAACCTGCTAGGGCATTTGCTGTATTTAAAATTCTGTTCCTATCCTTTGCAGACATACTGTCAGCTGTGCCATTAATATTGTTCTGCAATACTGTTATGTGTTTTGGGAATTGTTTGTGACTTGAATATGGCATTTGTGCAACGTTACTCAATTATCACTTAGATTGCTGCAGTATTTTGAGTGTTGTGTGTGCATCTTTTACATAGATTGGAAAAACGTACTGATAATGCTTTTACAGTTGAAATGTTTTAAATTTAAGTTGATTTTTGAAACAAATCTGTTAAGATTGGGTTGGAGAGAGAAATAAAATTATGAGGTGGTTGTTGTTAACAAACTCATATTATGGTTTTTGGTTTTTTTAATTAATACACTGCCTGATGAGAATATAGCCTATTCTTTGCCATGTAACCGTAAACGCCTCAGCTTTCAGTTAATAATGTACAGGATTGTATGGTGTCTTTCAGTGTGGTGCAGTGGCGGTGCAGGCAGCTGTGGGGACTGAGGCAGGGAGCTAATTAAACTGGCAGTGGTGGGATTGAAGTACTGGCTTACACTGTGATCAGTGGTAGGCAGGACTTAATTATAGCTAGTCATTACAAAGAATTGCCTTTTTAGTGATCATGGCTAACACCCTGTAACAAGGGCTCTTTATTAATGTCATTCATATGCTGGTTCTGTGATTACCCCACATCCTTTTATACCGCTGAGGCCTGTGCCTGAGCAGACAGATAACTTCTCCTTAATGGGTAAAGAATACCACTTGCTTGTACTTAGGATTGTCCTCTTATCTGAGTCATAGAGGGTCTGAATAAGATTATTTTGCCTTTTCTCACCCTCCCAACATTTTTATCTTCAATAAATGGCCTGTGGATGGTGGTGCACAAGAGAAGTCATGTATCAGAGGCCAGGCAGCCTCCTTATTTTAGCAAAGCAGCCAGACAAGAAGGAAATCTGTCCAGACGCAGGGGCTGAGAGATTATTGTGCAACCAAAGACTGACTGCTTCACAGAACCATGCACTGGAAGGGAGCTGATTTCATCTGTCATTAGTGAAATTTTAAATGGACTGGTTTTTTGATCTTCTTTTTCTAGTAGGGGTTTGGCTGTTACAGCTCGCATTTCCAACACCACCCTGGAAGAAAGAAATCTGGATTACAGCAGCAATCAACGTTGTTGCTTAAATTAGCTGAACCAGTCTTGCATGAACTACAATTGTAACCTTGGCCTATGCTTCACTCATCTTTCTGTTTTGGGAAGCTGTTAAAAAAAAATGTTTTATTCTGTCCAGAAATATGTACCTAATAATATGTGGGTGTTGCTTCACTGTGTTGAGGTGTAACATTCGGAAATGTACAGCTGCAGTCAGTGACATTTTTCCAGGGCATGGTTATCCTGATTGGCACGCTTAGGGATGGAAAATTCCACTGACTATCTTGGCTGGTGTCACAAACTGGAAACTTTGACTTTTTTTTTCATTCGAATATAAAAAGCATTTAGCTCTTATTATATTGTTTTTTTAAAAAAAGCTGTGATGAAACTGGATATGAGTCAGTGCTGTCCCTCGATCCAAATCTGTAGACAGACAGTTTCTATACTGTTGCTTGCACTAGAACTTGGGTAAGTTTTAAGACAGTGGAAATCAACCAGTTTTTATCAATTTCATGGATAGTTCTCAGGGTTCTCTTCTTTTCAGATTCAGGAGGGGGGAGCAGTACAAAGGTTCATCAGTGCTCCAGCAAGTGCAATGGAGAAGCTCTCTCATTGCTCTTTTACAGCATCCAGGGTGGGGGGAAAAAAGCTGTTTCTGTCTTCTAGAGGGTTAAATTATCAAAGAAGGATGAAAAGGAAAAGCACTTTTAGGTGCTTTCACGTATTGCCAGCTACAGCTGGAGACTGGTAAGCCAGAGCTGCTGCTTACAGTCTTCGTATAGGTGTAGTACTATGCTGAATCTTGTCCCCTGAATGGTGCTAGTTTTTAGTTAGCTAATTGCAGTGCATGTTCTGGTGCAAGGGAGTGGGGAAGATAGCTAGAAAGCACTAAAAGAGGGAATTATGATGTGTTCACATGTACAGAGGGAAATTTGGATGGGAGAGAATGAGAGATATAAAGGACAAGACTTATGGAGTGCATGTAGGAAAAGAAGAAGAAAGGGGAATAAAGAGCAGGAAAAAAGAAAACACTGGAGACAAAAAGTCATAGTACAGCTTCTTATGTCAGAGTGTAGCAGAAGGGAGTGCAGTCAAGAAAGAAAAGAAAATATTCTGAGAAAAGCAAGAATGCGGTTGTACATTACGTGGCAAAATAATTCAATGAAAATATAGTGCAGTGCTTTGTGGCTTATACATGGTGATGAGTGTGTCACAGTATTATGGTAAATCTTTGAGATAAGAGTTAGAGTGTTTCTCTAGAATTGGGCATCTTGAGGCAATTTTGCTTCTTATCAACATTATCTTTTCCCCTTCAGTTTAGCTGGCATTTAATGTCTTATTTCTATATAGAAAAAGAAAATTATTATCCGTAGTTAAAAGTTACACAGTAAGACAGCATTTTCGGCCTGTCAGTTCGTTATATGATCTTGGGATTTGCAAGAACCACGTTCAGTTCCTTTCTACAATGAAGATTTTTAATATCGTTCTTTGTACTACTGCAGCAGCTAGAAGTCCCAGGCATGGAGTAGGCCACCTGCAGTGGGTTAACCCCAGCCAGCAGCCAAACACCCATCCAACCTTTCAGTCACTCTCCTCTCCTGCAGGGTAGGGGGAAAATAGAAGGAAGGCAAAAAGACCCATGGATCAAGATAATGACAGTTTTATAAGGAAAGCAAAAGCTGCACATGCAAGCAAAGCAAAAAGGGGAATTCATCCACTAGTCCCCATCGGCAGGCAGGTGTTTAGCCACTTCCTGGAAAGCAGGACCTCAGCATGTGTAATGGTTGCTTAGGCAGACAGATGCCACAGCCTCGAACATTTCCCCTTGTACCTCCTTTTCTTGAGCTTTTATCGCTGAACACGACATCCTATGATCTGGAATGTCCCTTTGGTCAGTTGGAGCCAGCTGTCCTGGCTGTGTCCCTTCCCAACATCTCGCCCACTTGCAAGCTTGCTTTCTTTGGGGTGAGGGGAAGGAGAAGAGAGAAAGAAAGCCTGGCTGCTCTGCAAGCACTGTTCAGAAGCAGCCAAAAGACTGGTGTGTTATCAACACTGTTAGAACCACAAGCGCAAAGCACGAGCTGCTGTGAAGGCATGTAAGTCCACCCCAGCCCACAGCCAGTACACCACCACTGTACAGTGGGGAAGGGTAGCCCTTCCTTCACAGTCATTGTTAGAATTGTGAATTAACAGCTGCATACAGACAAGTGACAATGGGTGGTACAGAACAGTCAGGAATGGTCGAAAGGATGAATAGTAAAGTAGCATTAAAGATTATGCTTCCAGTTAGAAAACAGTTTATTTGCAGTGTCTTGTGTGTGGTGGGTTTTTTTGCAACACATAATAAGAAAGTCTGTTGGAAGTAAATAAGTGATAGTCAGGAAATAAATACCAATTCCTGTTTTACAGTGAGCTAATACTCTCATTTTCATTTGCCTTGTGTAATGGCAACAAATCAACCAAAAAGCAAACCCCAAAAGACCAAACTTTTCCTACTGTTTTACATGTTCTGTGGCTCCCATGTTAGATGTTTTAGGGTCATTCCCACGCATATTTTTGCCCATGCTTGTCTGTTACATCTGTGATTTGTTGATTGTTGATTTGAGGTTTTTTGGGGTGGGGGTTGTGGGTTTAGGTTGGTTTTTTTGAATGGGCATCTATTCTCATTCACACTATAAAGGAAAACAGTCATCTTGACCTAGAGGTTTTTTAGTGGTACTCAACATTTTTGCCTTATTTTACACATCTAAAATGTTTTGAAGGTGAAAAACTTTAGCACAGTGCATATGAAGTCTTTATTAGCCCTCATTTGGCAAATGGGGGAGTGAAATATATGATTTACTGAAGTTCAGACAGTAAGATGGTTACAAAAATGAGGTCAGAATTCAAGAGTCAGTGACGTTCAATTCCTCCCTTGTGTCAGTGTTTGTTGGTGGAAATGTGTCTCCAATGCTCAGAACATTAGGTTTTCGTTTAGAGCAGGTTCTTGTCAATACTGGAGATCACGCTAGATTTATGTTTGTGCAGGTAGCTGTGTCTAAAGGAGAATTTAGTTCTCTCAAAATGTTACAAAATATTTAAGTATTGATAATAAAGCCAGAGCTTTATTTATTACATCCATTAAAGCAGGACAGTAGAAAAAGATCATACAGAGCACTTGCACTGATTGATTCCTTGGTTGTAAAATTGTTCTGCAGTCAGATGAACTACAGCCTTCTACCACATGATCAGAAAATGCTTAGGGGATGCCAGCTGGCCTCTGGGTACATGAAAGGCAAAACAAGTCCTTTCTTATGTTATGGTTCCTTCATTACCCCGAGGGCACTAGTGAGGAAAATTCTGTCTGTAATCTCTTGACTGGTGGGCATGCACTTCTGCCTGCCCCTTCCTTGGAGCAGGCGATTCTCTATTAAGCTTGGTCCATGTTCTTCCATCTTTGCTACTAGACACCAGCATGGTTGTGTTAGTGGAGTCCAGCCTATTAGTCCTGAGATGTGAGCAGCTCTTGGGCAGTTTCACGGTGGCCAATGTGACCGATGGCAGGACTGGAAACCGCAGGAGGATCTAGCCACCAGAGAGGCTGAGGACTGTGTTCCTGGCTTGGTCTTGATCCCAGCATCATGCCCAGTCTACTCCAGTGAAGCTAGGATGTTTGGAGCCAAGCTTTCTCTGTAACCTAATTGCATCTGCAGGGCTACAGCCAGCCAAGAGTAAGTGCAGGGAGTTAGGTGTAATTCAAACCATCTGAAATCAGGAGTACAATGGCATCTGGGCCTAGCGCCATGGGCCTTTTCTCCAGCGTGTGTTTACCTTAGGAGTAATTGGAAATTGGATCTTCCTCCTGTATAGCTTCTCTTCATAATACAAAGGCATGATTCCTCTCCTTTCCTTAAGAAGCTGTTGAATTTTCCTGCAGTAGAAGACTGTCTTCCCTGAAGTCTTGATACACGTTTTCCTTGTTTTTTACTGAATGTAATTAATGACCAATGACTTTAGATGCTTGTTCTTTGACAGGGACGAGAAGAAACAGGGAGAAAACCAGCTGATTTTTAAAAAGGAACAGAATTTCCAGGGAACACTTCAAGTAACATTTTACAGCACAGGGAAAGAGAATTTATCACTCTTGTCTACTCCTTCCCTATTCTCTCTAGCCTGAGAGGTACGGAAGAAAATTGTGCCATGCTGAACACATTGATGTCATCTCTATGGGCAGGCTCCATGGAACTACAGGTTGGTCAGCCTCACCTCAGTCCCTCAGAAGGTGATGAAGAAAATCCTACTGGAAATCATTTCCAAACACATGAAGGACAAGAAGGTGATCAGTAGTCAGCTTGGATTTACAAAGGGGAAATCATACTTGACCAGCCTTACTGCCTTCTGTAATGAAGTAACTAGCTTAGTGGACAAAGGGAGAGCGGGGGATGTTGTTTACCTTGATCTTAGTAAGGTTATGGTCTACCATAACATCCTCATAGGCAAGCTGACAGGGTATGGATTAGATAAATCAGCTGTGAGGTGGATTAAAAACTGTCTGAATGGCCAGGCCCAGAGGGTTGTGGTACAAGGTCCTTGGAAGACAGTCACTAGTGGTGTACTCCAGGGGTCAATACTGTTCAACATTAATGACCTGGACAATGGGGCAGAGTGCACCCTCGGCAAGTTTGTAGACAAAAACCTGGGAGGAGTGGCTGATGAGGCAGAGGGTTGTGCTGCCATGGAGAGGGACCTTGACAGGCTGGACAGAGGGGAATCTCATCAAGTTCAACACAGGGAAATGCAAAGTCCTTCATCCGTGAATATCTGAAGTACAGGCTGGGGGACAACTGGCTGGAAAGCAGTTCTGCTAGAAGACTTTGGGTTCTTGGTGCACAACAAGCAGACCATGAGCCAGCAATGTGCTCTCATGGCAAAGGTGACCAACAGCATCCTGGGCTGCCTTAGGAAGAGTGTTGCCCACGGGTCGAGATCCTTCCCCTCTACTTGTCATAGGTGAGGCCACGTCTGTGGTGCTGCATGCAGGTCTGGGCTCCCCAGCACAAGAGGGACATGGACTTATTGGAGTGAGTCCAGCACAGATTCGCAAAGATGATGAATGTTCTGGAGCGTCCTTCACATGAGGAGAGGCTGAGAGAGCTGGGACTGTTCAGCCTGGAGAAGAGAAGGCTCTGGGGGATCTTATCAATGTATATAAATACTTGATGGGAGGGGGTGGAGAACAGGGAGCTGGAGTCTTCTCAGTGACAGGACAAGAGGCAATGGTCACATGAAAGTCGATCTGAACATCAGAAAATGCTTTTTTCACGGTGAGGATGGTCAAACACTAGCACAAGTTGCCCAGAGAGGTTGTGAAATCTCCGTCCTCGAAGGTATTGAAAACCTAGCTGGACTCGTCCTCAGCAACTGGCTCTAGGTGTCCCTTGCTTGAGTACAGTAGTTGGGCAAGGTGACCTCCAGAGGCCCCTTCCAACCTCAACCATTCTCTGATTTGGTGATTCTTACTCTGAACAGGAGACACATAACTGGATCACACCTTCCATTTCCCGCATAACGCAGTGGGGAAAGGGTCTTGAGCCTTGCCCTCATCACTTAGAGGCAGCAGCAGCATAACACCTGGCCCTTCTTTGTTCTGAAGATCAGATCTCCCAGCCTATATCCCATCTCCCATTAACATCCTTGGAAGTTCTGTGCTTGTTCACCCTTTTTTAGGGGCAATGGGTTGGCTTTTGAAGAAAGACCATATCAGCAAAGAGCAAATCACGTTTCATTTTTGGTAGAGCTTTGCTGACTTCAAATGAGAATGGTGTTTAGGCTTGGGAGCTTATGTCAGTGCTATTCAAGAGCCAACATTTTCCACAGGCACGTTGCAGAGGATGTGGCTGCCTCATCTCCAGCTCAAAATAGAGAAGAGAATGCAGATTCTTGCAATCTTTCTTTTATGATGTCTCTTCTGTCTGGTAAGGTGTTGAGTGTCTCCTGGCAATTGCTGACTGCCTTTAGCTCACATTGGTTTCACTGCGAGATAGTGCCTGATATATACCAGTGTTCCTAAACACACTTCATGACTCACTTCAAATATCTGGTCCAATGAAATGTCAAGAAGTGGATTAGTTTAAGCCAATCAACTTCTCTGAGACTGAGTAAATACGGAACTTTATTTAAAACCAAAAATTGTGGCTTGGAATTGATTGATGCGTATGTTCTTTGTTTTGCTTTTTCAGAAACCAGAAAGCACTTAAATAGTGGTGTCCTGCAGTGTGTCCCTCACCCCTTTTGTAATGCAGGTCTGAAGCCTGGGTCTATTTTGTGGAGCACACTGGAATCTTCTAATGAGGCTGACCATCGTTTGACTTGTAATTCTGGTGTGACTGACTTGCTGGCTGTGGGTTATGTGTCTGGTGCTCTCACAATCTGTGAAATGTTATGTTGGAATGGAAATGGCAGTGGCCTAATTTTTTTGTGCCTCTATCTTTTATTTTCAAGGTGTATTAACCTGCTCCCCTGAGCACAAATGCATAAAGAACACTCATAACATTTGATCATTTTATTGCTTTGCCATTCATTTCTCTCTCTCTCTCTCTGTGCTGCAGACTTCTAAGATATATGTTGAACCATATTCCAGACAGTTATATATTAATCATTTTATAGCTCAATTTCAAGTTACCTGGAAACAGGAATTCCAGAGGGAAAAAAATACGGTCATCACCCAGTATATCATGATAAACTGATACCTGGTGAAGGAACTTTGGTATTTGTCACTTTTAGAGGACAAATAATATTATGTGGCTCTATTTCCTACATTTGTTGGCATTCTTTTTCAAAGGGTGAGTTTTAAACTCTGTACCTGCTAGCCATGCAGGCAATATAGCATGGCAAACATGGTATAGCTTTGTATACAAGTTGTTCATATGGTTCCCTTTGCACCTGTCCTGTGAAATAGCAATATGTGCGATCAGAGAAGCTGCTTTAGAAATTGCATGTAAATCTCATGTGGTGAAATTTATGCTAAGAAAGGAAATCTTTGAAAGAAATACCTCTTGCCATGCAGTGATTTCTTCCTACCTAGGTGCTGAGGCATACCTAAAATCAAAGAAGAGAATCTTTACTAGTTGGTTTTGGAATTGTTTTAATTGTGAAGTGTACACCTGAAATGGAAAGCATGTTTATTCAAATCCACATTTCTACCCTGTTCTTAGGCACTAGGCAAATTCTTCACTGGCTGGTTGGTACCTTGTATCTTCTTATTTCTGAGGAATATAACACTTCAGATGAATTTCCTGATCTTGTCCTTGGATGGCTCACATTCTTCTTTATGCTTCTCAATTTTTTTACCTTCTAACTGAGAAAACTTTTATGCTTCCATGAATTTGAAAGAACTGGGTCTGGTTTAAACTAAGGGGTTTTTACGAGTGCTTCTTATTATTTGGATGGTGGTTATACTTCAAGGATCCAGTCCTTCTTATCCTTTGTATACATTAAGAAAGTTTATACAGTTAGTGGTTCAAGCATGAAGTGAGCCAATAGGCAGATTTAATATTTCTGTGAATTAGTGCTTCCTTCTTGATTTGTACAGTGTAACTGAAACTGAGAACTGATTATTGTGAAGGCACCTGAATAATGGAGACCACTTTTAGCCTTTGGTGTTTAGAGAAGTGTTGTCCACATCTCACCTTTATCCAAGAGCAAGATTCAATGCTTGCTGTGGCTTCGTGTTGAGTCTTGCTATAGAATGAAATTTCATTAAATTTAATTTTCATTTTCTCATGCAAATAATAGCTGTGTCTTGCATTCAAGCATTCCCCTCAGCTATACGGTAAATGACCTACTGATCTCCTTCTGATTGTTCAAGTTATTCAACAGCCAAGTCAGACGACTCTTTGCTTAACTGATGTTAAGATTCAAGGAACCAAGACGGATGTTCTGTGGCAGCCTGAGTTACTCGCTGCTGCCATCCTGCCTGTTCAGTCCTTCCTGTCTTTTTCCTTGGAGTCCTAGCTTCTCCCTCACATTCCTTTCCTCACCTGACCCTGCCTTGTGTGATGGCAGAGTCAGAGTAAAGCTATTTGCTTTTTTTAGTAGTTCACTTTTCTGCTGGCTTAGTACACTGAGATGGCTCAGCACAGATGAGTGCTGAGTACATGTGCATGTAGCCAGTACATGACAGGGAGTGAAATCAAGGTGAGAACGAGAAGATGACAAAGGCCGTGCCCCCTCATGAAACCACAGCTTAATGTAGACCTGGTGTACATAGACATAGATTGGACAAAACTTCATTAAAATTACCCTCAATTTGAAGAACTGGACCAGAAATCTTTAAATACTGATTTGTGGAGGACATTGCTTTGTTGTCTTCTGAGAAATGTAGCATCTCAGAAAGCTGCCATGCACAAGATGCAAGACTTTGTGCATTTAGGATTCCTCAGTGGCTAGGCCGTGAGACCCAGAGAACAGGCATGGTACAGACAGAAGCGTTAAATGTGCAGGATGTTGCTGTGACATTGCGCTCCCAAACCAGAGGGCAGGAACGTATTTGGGGAGANAAATGTAGCATCTCAGAAAGCTGCCATGCACAAGATGCAAGACTTTGTGCATTTAGGATTCCTCAGTGGCTAGGCCGTGAGACCCAGAGAACAGGCATGGTACAGACAGAAGCGTTAAATGTGCAGGATGTTGCTGTGACATTGCGCTCCCAAACCAGAGGGCAGGAACATATTTGGGGAGACAGGGACTGAGCAATACTATGCATTTTCAAGGGCACATGTAACCTCCATTCTTGAGCAGCATTGAGCATGATCTGGCCCTGCACCTCAAAGTTCTGTTTTCCTTACCCTGTATCTATTTCAAAGGTGGGAGGAGATGCAGGCTTACTCTAGCGCAGAAGCCTGTCACTGGCTTCGACTGAGCATCACTTACAATGCTAATATCAACTACTTGGACTACCACAGTAAAAATAATGGAGATGGACCAGACCTAAGAATAGCTTAGTCACTTGTGTGGGAAAGGATCCTGGAGCACTGACTTTTCTCTTTAGACCCACGTTTTTCAGGTGGTTCACTGTCATGGTGTTGATGTGACTGGTTAGATGGAGTTTGGCCAAGGTGACAAGTTTTTGTGAACTTCTTATGAAGTTCTTATGTGTGTGTAGAGATTTGGATTGCACTCAAGGATGCGTATGTTTAGCCTGTCCACTTCGAACTGAGCAGGTGAAACTCAGTTAAAACTACAGCAGGAAGAATCTAAGCTGTGTTGTTTGGATTTTTCTGTTTTATTCTTGAGGAAATTATTCTGATAATGGATGCAGTTTGTTAGGAGTTTGGAGGATGAGTGTGCGGGAAAGGATGCTGCAGTCTTGAAGTGCTGGCTTCCTCAGTTTTTTAATGTTTTGGAGAAATATTTAAATGTGAATCATTGCTGCTCCTGGCTGACTTCGGATGAACTAAAAATTACAGTGGCTGAAAGCATGCATTGACAAAGTAAGTCTGTAATCAGAAAATATTCATGTATATCCTCCATAGATTGATTTTTATTACCTAGGCTAGCCAGGCTGGTAGAAGCCACAAGATTAGTAAAATAAACAAGGAGCTTTAGATTAAAAAAATAAAATAGCTTTTTTCCTTTGCAAGCCTACAACTGAAAGTTGTACAATAATGCTTTGTAGTTTTATGTGATAGCGTTAACATATTAAAGCTTTATAACTATGGTGTTGGGGGTGGAGCGAATTAATCGGCTTCTTCAAATGTTTATATTATTTGCTATGATACTACCTTATAGTCTGGTAATACTCCTGCTCTGTAGGTGGTAGGAAAGGAAGAGTAAAACTGTTAGCTCAGTTGCAGCCAGATCTTCCAATTTTGCATGTGAGAACTCTCGCTAAATGGAAGTAAAGGTGCGTATGTTCATGGGCACCTTTATTTTTACAGTTTTCAGGGATTTCCTTCTGAGAGTCCATGGGGTTTGGATACTTCAGCTGCTAGTGCAACTCCAGGCATTCAATTCTTCTCTATTTGAGAAGGCAATTCTTCTCTATTTGAGACCTCTTGTATTGTACATAGATGCTTCTTCAGGTTGAATTCTTCAGGCTGAAACTACTGCTTTCCTTCCAGCAGTTGGCTCTTTCCCTGCTCTTAATGGTTGTTTTAGCTCATTTAACAGCAAATGTTAAAATGCTGTTAGTATGCTCATTACTTTGTCCTCCATTTTGTTGGGACCATCCAATTTACATTAGATACCTGTCTTCTGTTTCTAAGTGCCATTTTGTTCTGTTTAAAATCATCACCATGGCCCTCTGAGCACCACTGTAAAAATCTTTAATGTGCCTTTTGTCTTTCAGATCGCACTGCTGGTTGGATTCATCAGTGTAAATAGTTCTCCGTGGACAGATTACAGTGCATACAGCTACTTTCAGATTGTCACCATGTGTGACTTCGTTATGATTTTGTTCTTCTACATTATCCACATCTTCAGAATCTACAGGAAGCTAACGTGTGTTAGCTGGCCGCTTGCAGTAAGTCTGGGTTCCTTGCCTCTCCTGTGGCTTGATGTCTCGATTACTTTGTCCGTTTTCTTGTGCTATCACACAATGATAGGCTGTCTTTCACACGATTCTTTTTTGCCTTGTACACAAACCCTTTTGTTGCTTTTATTATTAGTATTCAGTTCAGCAGATGCCATAAATTTAAGGTTTTTATGTGATTTGGATGTAATCATGGCCTCCTTTACACAGATATAAATCCAGATTTACTCCAGGGAAGGCAATCGTGTTATTCTGAGACAATTGAAAAGAAGCTACTAGACTATCAAGCCTTCAGCAGATGGATCCTGCCTCAGGTCATTTATAGCAACTAAGGGATTGCTAGAGTACCAAATCATAGCATTAGACTTCATGTATTGCATCCTGTCCCTAAATAAATTCTACGAGTGCTATTTAGGTCAAATGTGTCTCTTTTCGGTATGGTTTTAGGTAACGTAAACAATAGCAAGTAACAGGAACCTCAGCCTGATTGCCATAGCCTGGCCGTTCCTGGGATATCCTGTGGGACGTTGCTGCCTCATTCCCGCATTTCCCCTGCACATCCATCTCTCACATCCTAGCAGAGAACTGAAAAGCAGCACAGAAAGTGTGAGACCTAAACTTCCTCAGTAGCTTTGGTCGGGTCAGCTAACAGAGGAGTCCTGCGTCCTAGTGTGGGATGACGGATTTTAGTAACCTCTTAGAACATGTCTCCCTTACGTGTAGTGACATGTTAGTTCCACAGAGGAAGGACCAAAGGGATGGGGGAAACCCACTGGAGGGATACAGAGGGATTTTGAAATCCAAGAAGTGGTTGGATGGCGTTTAATGGAAGCTGCGTAAGTGGTTTACAGATCTAAGATAATGGTTTGTCCATCTGTCTACTTTTAACCAGAGAGAAAAATTTAATTTTCTTTTTAGCTGAAGAATATGGTTAGACTTGCACCCCTTTCTATTTTTTTAAATCTGTACCACCACTGTCTGTCTCTAGAAAGTACTTCTTTATCTAGAGATAATACAGATGCAGGGATTGAAATAAGGGGTTGAAATAAGCTAGTAATAAATGACAGTTTTGCAAAGCGGCATCTATAGTGCGTGCATTGCTGTAACAGCACTATGCCATTTTGACCTCTGCGTAGGCTGTTTTGGGGTTTTTTTTGTTGTGTGTTTGATCATTCCTAAATGTTCCAGAGTCACTAGAGAGTTTAAGGCACTGCCGTTTATGGCTGCTCAGCTTCAGATAGCTGTATGGGATGTGATGCTTGAACACTGCAGCTCTTTTACAACCGACCTCCTTTTCAGTCACGTGTTTAGGTATCTTTAGAACAGAATAGGAAGGCCTGTGAGAGACTTTGGTTAGCTACAGCTAGTGTTTGGCTGAGTTTCCTGGCAGGATCTCTACATTGCAATCAGGGGTGTGATTTGCAGTCAGTAAAGTTGCAGTGGTTCGAGAGGTTGTTCAGCACCAACACCTTTTAAAGCTGGAAGTATTTCTCCAGAGGGGCATTATCCTGGTCCTGCCAGGGGTTGGTCCTCCACGTAATTTAGTCTTTGATGATTCTTCGGCACCTTTGTCCATCCCTCAGATTCCTCTGAAGTAGTGGCCTGCATACACTGCTTTATTTGGTGTCTCTGAGGAGGCAATGGCATGTGTCACGGTTTAAAGCTGGGCTGGCTATTAAACGAATGACAGATGCTCTTTGTTATCTCCCTCCCTTCCCAAAATGGAGGGGAAAGAGAAAAGGGAAAGAGACTTATGGGTTGGAAAATCTAAAAACAGCTTTAATCTAACTACAAGAATCATGTATTATAATAATGAGAAAAAAATAACAATGAAATATATATAAATATACACAAAACCAATATCAAGCTCCCCCACTGATGACAAATACGTCATCCAGATGCTACAGGGCACACCCCAGGAAAGTCCCAGACTGTACTCAGCAGCAGGCAGGAGCTGGATTCAGGATCAAAAGTAGAATAATTGGGTAGAGTCTTCCTCAGATGCTTAAGCAAGGAGCTGGGTAGAGCTGGAGAGCAGCAACCTGCAACATCACCAGGATCTCCCTAACAGCCCCATCCTGGGCTTGAATAGGCTCCTGGGCCATGGGTGTGGATGAAAGCACCAGGTGAGGCTGCTTAGGGCTGTTAGAGCCCATTAGTGTTCTCAGGCCCTGGCCATAAAGGGAGAGGGAGTGACCCTTGTGATCCCTCACCTTTATTCTGAGCATGATGTGTATGGGATGGAATACTGTATTGGGTCAAACTAGGACAGCATGCCTAATTTGCCTGCTGCATCGTGGACTAGCCAGAGCGCCTCCATCTTGATTACTGAAACAAGATTATAAATGAGAAAAGTAAGTTGCAGTCTCAGATCCTACTTCATGGCAAAGGTCTTCCTCAGCCATTTATAAAAACCTGAGCAGAGGGAAACTGTGGTATGGTATGATAGACCATTTCTCTTCTGGAACAATTTTCTTTTGGGACTGTATTCTCTCTCCTTTGGTTTGAGATGGAATCTCTCCTCTCTGTTATAAGTGGCGTTTGCTTGGCTTATGCTGGTAGTGCAATGCAGATAAAGTAAGCAGATACCCTCCTGCCCACCCCACCATGCAAAAGAAACAAACCATGTTCAGTCTGCAAACACCTGTATTGGTTGCCATAAGCTTTGGGCGGATTCAAAATCTAAATCCACAGATAAACCTTTATTCTGACGAGGTAAATACTGACTCCAGGACTGATGCTTGTCACACTAGGGAAGAGCTAAAACTGGGGCCTCACTGCTCTTGGAAAAACCCATGGCATCATGTTTTACTGCAGCCACCTTTACAGACTTAGGAGCCTGGGTGCTGGCTGTGAGAGCCTGCATAGTTGTGCTTTCCGTGGCTTCCCTCCTGTTTCCAGTCTTGGTTGATGTAAGTTGTTAGTAAATCCAGGAGCAGACCCACTGCTTGATTCCTAAGCTTATCAGAAGTAGGAGCATTTGGGTTTTCCACTTACACCGCTTGCTATTTATTGCCATTTTGTATAGGCTAGGGAAATACGCCCTGAAGGTTTCTTCCTTCCTACAGAACTGTCTCTTTAAGTAAGGTGTATACTTGATGCAGTGAAGATACATGTTTCACCCTTAGTAAGGTACTGTGTTGAATTGAAAAGATTGCGTCCATACCCAGTAAGCAGATCTTATTCCAGTGACATTAGTAGACCTGAAGGCTACGCTCTCTCCCATTTGGAACAGAAGGTCAGGTATGGTAGAAAATCCAGTCAAGAGGTGCTTTTTCAATGTGTTTTTTTGGGTTTTTTTAGTGTTTTGGGTTTTTTTTTAACTAGTGTTTTGTTCTGTGGGTTTGAGTAACCTCTGCCAACTTGTTTTCATTCTGAGGCATCTCAAAACGCTTTCCTGTTAAGTTTACCTTCTGATGTAGGCTGTGCTTTTCTTTACAGGAGTTTCTTCATTATTTAATTGGTACAATTCTGCTTCTCATTGCATCGATTGTAGCAGCATCCAAGAGTTACAATTTGACTGGACTTGTGACTGGAGCGGTAAGACTGTGTTTACTACTTTTGACACTTTTTTAATTGCAATATATATTAAGTAGGGCATTAGAAACCTATTACTTGTAATTTTATTTTCTTATAGACTTGCCTTGCTTGTGTCTTGTTTGGGTGAACTCCCTTCTAGCTCATGTCAGTAAATGTTCTGTAACACGATGCCAACAAAAATATTTTGTTGCGAGACTCCAGACTCACCACTAAAGTGGGTATTTGTCCTGTCAGAGACTTGAAACCAAAGGCTCCTGCTTTAACTCATAGGAAATAATGTGTTTAGGGGAAGAATTAAGACAATTCAGATTTGACAAAGGATCTTACCCAGTCTTTGACTTTTGACACCTCCTGCTCCTCAGCAGACCCCCATTCAAGATAACTTCTCCTGAGCTAAAACCCACTGGGGCCCTGGGCTGGCTTACTGGAAGATACTCTCAGCCTCTCTTGGCTGGAGGGCTTTATAGAGAGAGGCATGACTTCTGAGTATGGGTGACAATATTTTCACAGCAGCAGGACCTGAAATACAGCTCCTCCAGAATAAAGAACTGCTTTCGGAAATTTAGTCCTGGTGATGCAAATGGACTAGACTTACCTAACTTGTTCGTTTGGCAGATGGCAGGGAAAGACTTGTTTGAATGGGGCAGTAAAAGAGCAGTAATCAAAGGTGTTAGGAAAAGTCTTTTCTTTGTCTGGAAGGTCTAGAAGGTGAGTGCTATGCTGCTGTCCAGCTTTTTCACCCTCCTTGCACGTGACTCTCAGTCTTATCTTTCAGTCACTGTTTTGACAAGACGTAAGTTGCTATTATACTATGGAAACTTTATTTTTTTTTAGTATATTTGCAGAATGGAGTAAAAACCCCACTTTTTTTGTTCTATTAGTGTCATAAAATATGAAAATATCTAGCTGGATATACAAGAGCATCCATACATTCATGGAATGTGTGTCGTCTAATGTTCTGTAAGTGTTTGTGGTTTGTTTGTTTTCTCTTCCAGACTTTCGGGTTCCTAGCTACGATCCTTTGTGTTTTAAGCATGTGGTCATCCTACAAAGTTTCGTGCATCACACAGTCCACAAGTAAGTATCATGCTTAGTAACTGTGAGAATGCTCCCCAAAATGAATATTTCTATTTTCTGCTACAGGGCAGTGTCTACCTGGAAGGATTTATTAACCTCCTGTTCCTTGTTACTCAAAATTACTCACAAAGCAGTAATTCCATATTTTCTGTCAACACAGACATATTGCAGCTACTGACAGCTGTTGACAACTAACTACTAGAGCAAAATAACTTGCTTCTAGCAAGTAGTGAATGTTTCAGTGCTTTCTCTTCTCCCTCCCCTACCTCCTACCAAAAGAAGGTTTCCTGTGTGTTCCTTAATCAAGTAGATGAATTTGTGGCAACACCAGTGACACTGTCTTCCTTTTCAAAGATGCATCTGTATGACTCCTTCACCCCTGCAAGACGTCTGCCTTACGAAATAGGATACCAAAGAGGAGCATCCGCTACTGAGGAGAGAGCATGGGTATTTTGTTACTAGCCTGGACAGCCGGTAGCTTTTGAAGATCTACTTGAATGCCTCTGCAAAACAATGTTGTGAACCAGTTTTTTTGCTTCCCCCATCTCCCCCTCCCTCAAAGAAGTCTGTAATGGAAAACCTGCTTTTTTTGAGCTCTACAGAGAAAGACAACTTCTGTCTCACAAGCTGGGCTGTGGTCATTTCCAGCTAATTGCAATAAGTACGTTTAAAACTCGTTTGGAGAGTCATTTGGTTCTTACAGAGGGATGGAAAAATTGCTTCTGATTTCCTTCATCTGTTTACAGAAGGGAAATCCTGCAAATTTCTACCTGATTCTTAACTTCCAAGGATGATATGTTTAACAAAGGAACTGTTACAAACTGATTTGTGCCTGGATAAGCTGACCCAAGTCTTTGTTACCTCTTTCTATTAGAGCCATGGACTTCTTCTGACATCAGCTCAGCCAGAGTCAAAACTATGAATGCAACTTGAAATCAAATTTTTTTTCTCCATGAATTTTTACACATTCTGAGCAATCAAAGGTTATTCTTAGAAACTTCCCTCAGCCAAATACAGGAAAATACATACCCAAGAATACACGTTTAATATTTTGTGGGATTTTTTTTTTTCCTTTTCACAAATACTCATTTGTAAAATCGGTATTTGTAAGACCTGTTCTGTAGAAAATTTCTGTGCATTTAATGTAAATTATTCTCTTTGGAATCTACTAGTGTTTATGGAAAGCCCGTTGTGAATGGAACAATGTGCTGCTTTCTGTGTCTTATATGCGATTTGTCCCTTCCTCTGCGTCTGCTGGGATCCGTGCTTTTGGAGACTCTGCCCCAAGCCTGGACAGGCAGAACAGTTCAGTTTTATCCAACCTGGTCTTGCCATGAAGTTCTATGTAATTTCAAGGCTGAGGTAATGCCTTCTTGGCACCTCTCTGTCCTTTCACAGTCCATCTCTGGTGAGCTGGAAATTCTTTGCAGGAAAAAGGGAAGCGCAGGCCCCTCCTCCTTGGTGCTCTCTCCATGTCTAGCTGTGAAGTAGAACTTTTACTTATAAGTTGATCTCTTCTATCAGGACAACTGCATGATGGTGCAGCAGGTTTCTACAAAAAGTAGGATTTATACAGATCACCAGGTCAAATCTGGAGGAAAAAAAGCATTTTTTGGTCTGCTATGCATTTGTCTATTTGTCTGAAATTCTGCATCAGTACTGCTAAGTAATTTAATGGTCCTCTCAGAAAATTCTTTTTCTGCCTCATAGCAAGTCATCATACATTGCCATTTGTTGCCACCTTATTTTTTCTCTCATCCTGATATATGTGTCTTTACTCTGTTGGGGTGTTTTTTTTCCACTCTTTGACAAGAAAAATTGGCCAACTGCTAAAGAGTCAAAAATTTTGAGTAAGTAAATGAAAATAACTGAGCAGATAGCCTGGAAAGGTAGAAATCCCTCTCCTCATGGTACACAGTTTCTGTGATTCTTCTTGCTATTCCTTTTCCTAAGTGCCCTATTTACAGCAACATAGGCCAGGAAACAATTTGAAAGCACAACAGTCCGTTCTTTGTGGATGAAGATATGTATATTCACTCCAAGATAAACTGTTTTGACATTAATATAGAGGATTATTCAAATAAAACTATATAACAGACAGTTATAATGTTATTATTTTCATATTGACTATTTTTTATTTCTTTACAATGTCCAGCTTTGGCCTGTTTCTCTGCCACATACCTTCAGATGACATATTTTGTGTTTGGTCAGAAGTGGGTCACTTTTTTTCTTTATAACAATCTGACTTCAGCATGCCTCAAAGGCTCTTTGGGTTAAGAGAATAGACATCCTTCTCAGTAAGAAATCCTCTGTCACCTGGGTCATCAGTGATGGTTCAGGCTTCCTTGCCCTGCCGGCACAGGCCCAGGCCGAAGGACATATACCACAAGGGACTTCACTCTGGGCACCTTGAGTGAGAATGCCTGCAGAAGAAGGTGTATATACACACACACACACACACGTGTGTATTTTTTTTGCAACAAGGGTGCTTGATCATCAGTTCTGCTGCCAAGACTGACTTAACCGGTGTTTTTGGAAACCAGCACCCTGACTTTAATTTGGTCTGGTATGGTAGATATTTAAGGATACAACCTCTTCTGTTCCCCTGGAGGAAAGCGAAGTGCTCTGTTTCTCTTGGTGTCTCCTTCCCCTCCTGAAGTATCACTTCAGATAGATAGTAGGCACCTTCCTACAATCTGTAACCCCTCTTGGCAATCCTGTGGGAAACCAATGTTCCGCTGCACACAGTGTGAGTGCAGCTGAGCCCTCAGCGCTGCAGTGGCAGTGGGGAGAAGCATCTGCTGAGGCCTGGAGCTGGAGCCTGAGCTTGCTCTTGAGAAAAGGCTGTTTCCACACTCTGCTGGAATTTTACCCCCTCTCCTGGCACTATACTAGCATCTTTTTTTTTCAGCCTCCCACATCACTCTGTCACTTGTCACCATGTGGAGGAAAAAAAAACAACCTTAGGGAGAATTTCATGCAGTCTGACAACCAAAGGATTTCTGAACTATGCTCTGTGATCATCCAAAGAATATGTTTTGCTGCAAGTGCACTTGTTTATACTGGATCAAGAGAAGTAAATTACAAATTCCCTTTTGGTTTCTGTGCCTATTGACAGGTCTAAGGTATGCCTGCAGCTTTTGCTGTTATGACAGTGCTGGGTCTGTAGACCCACCAGATGCTCTTAATGTGGGATGCTTTCAGACTGGAAAACTGACATCTCTGCTGCCAAAGCTTCTTCACTTCCCCCAAATCGTCCTTGGGAAACAGATCTACCAAGAAAAGCACAGGTTTTGCTGATATCACCAGTTCTACCGGGGGTCTTTGAATGACAGCTCTGTCTGGCAGGGACTTTGCACCTCACTACTGTAGCTCTGCCAGAAAGAGTGTTTTAAGTTTCCTTCAGTGTCAGCCTGGTTCTGAAAGCTCCATCTGTCTGCAACTTTGTCAAATATGGGATTCCAGTAAAAATAAACTATGTTCACTATTTGGATGGTGTAATGGCTTTGAGAATCAGATTGTTGTCTTGCTCATTCTTTTCCTTCCTCTTCTAGAGCAGTGACTTTCTCTCTGGGGAGTGTCAGAATACATCCTGTAACTGGAGGACAAGAGGTAGGAGCCACAGAAAATACTTTCCCTGCCCTTGCGTGTNCAGATTGTTGTCTTGCTCATTCTTTTCCTTCCTCTTCTAGAGCAGTGACTTTCTCTCTGGGGAGTGTCAGAATACATCCTGTAACTGGAGGACAAGAGGTAGGAGCCACAGAAAATACTTCCCCTGCCCTTGCGTGTGGGTGTGCTGGTCTCTGACTATCCCACCCAGAAGTTGTGACTAGCCCACCTCTTCAGCTCCAAGATGAGTGTAGTATATCCTTTGAGCCAACACAGGTAGAGTTTGGGCTTCAGTTTTACGGAAAATTAACATGTAAATGTTGGGAAAAGAAAATAGGTAGCACAAACTGTTTCATACTAAAAAACAAAAACCCAAATCCCTGATGTTTGAGCTCTGGGGACTTGAATTAAGTTAGAGAGTGAATTGTGCTTCTGTTGGGTAGAAACTTGGAGGATGAGAAGGGGAAACAAAACTTTTAAAAAAAGAGGAAGGGTGGCTATGAAAAGCTTGAGGACCGCAGTGCTGGATGAAGATACTGCAGGTTGTGTGATGGCTTGCACGCTTTTTCTGTTGCTCTGAAATGGTTGTGTTTTGCATGATGTGAACTATGAAGGAATGGGTTCTTTGCTCCTAAAAGACTTTGCGAACAAATTACTGGAGTATGGAGGGGATGGCAGGATACTAGGACAACAATAACTTAGTTTTATGAAGGGAGGTGGAGGGTGTGCAAGGGTGTTAAGTTGTGCTCTGGGGAAGAGGACTAGGAGCTTATTAGGACAGAAAAGAGCAGGACACAAGGAAGAGCAGGTGCAAACATTAGTAGAAATCCTCTGAGGGGAGGAACTCATCTGAGTACATTATGCCCTAACAGAAATGCTAGCAGATATCAACGGTTTCTGGCTATTTCAGTACTTTAAGGGCAGATGTGCCTGGAGTGATAGAAAAGTCTCTCTTTTCCGCTTACCTGCTATGTACATGTCATGCCCTGCATCTGGGATTTTCACATTCTGCTAAAGCTGCAGGAGGATGCACTAAACCTGACCCAGAGGCTGCGGAACACGGCATCGAGTTGCCACATGTTCTGCCCTATTTAACTGAGAATTGCTCAGGGCTGCACTGTTCTTAGAGACAGCATGGATCAAAACGCTGCTGCTGAGCGTGACGGTTTGTGTGCTGGCCGGTAGCCTTGGCCATCCCTCTGTCGAGGAGCAAAATTACAGGCCTGCGTTTAGACTGAGTGTCACCTAAAAGCCAAGGAAAGCTGGAGCTATTTACTGCTGGGCCCTACAGATGAGCTTGACACTGGGCTAGCATCCAGGAGGTGCTGCTGGTTGTGTGAGACGGGGAGAAGAGGTACCAGGGAAAGGGTCTGTGGAAAGCCCGTGTTCTGTTCTTTCTGCCTGCAGAGATTTACACCCAGGTGGTAGGAGAGAGCTGTCACCACAAAGCTCTAGGGCATTGTTAACCACCCCTCCTGTTTAGGCCATTTCAGTTTTCAGACTGGAGCACAGGTGCAGGCGCTGTGCTCTTTGCCTACATTTCGCTCCTCTGCAGATGCACAGGCTGCACACTTGCAAGACAATCCCGTTGAGAACGGGCAGCTCTTCATTTCAGCCCCTGGTTCCAGGGCTTGTATAACGCCCCTCCACAGAAGCAGGTCGGAAAATCGCACTACTGCTTGTCACCTTCCTCTTCTGGAGAAGGATGAACTTTTTTCCAGCGCAACTGCAGCTGGAAAACAGGAAAGCAGTAAGTGCTGTTGGCTGCTCCTTCCTATGCCTCTCCCTTCTAGAGGTCACTGGTTACCCACAGATGGCTACTTCAGAGTTTGTTTCAGTACTGCCTGTCCCTGAGCCCAGAGTCCATCAGCCTCGGCTAGTCCCCTGGGTCAGCACTCTGGTTTCTCATGGCCAGTACGGTAAGTATGCTCTGTTGTTTATTACTAAGGACTGACCAGTATGCAGGAGGATGTATAAGCCCATGTTTGTAAACAGCTGATGAAGTAGCTTTATTCTCTTACTATCTCACATCTGCACTGGTTTACTGGGTTAACGAATTGCCAATTTATTAAGTACCAAATAAGCTCTCATCACTGGCCCGGACCAGCGCCTCTGCCTTGGGGCAGCTGGCAAAAAAATCTGGCTGCTTTTTGCCCTCTGCCAAACTTCTGTCTGAGCTGTTCTGACAGTGAAATCGAAGCTGTCTGGCCATGCCCAGAAGTAGGACTTCACACAGGTAGGAAGCCTGAAAGTTAAAAAAAAAAAAAAGTGAAGTAAAAAAAGAGTTGCAGCACCACAGGATTGTCCTGCCTCAAGGGTGAGGTGGATGCCAAGACAAGCTTTCAGTTTTATGTGGAGGCAGAATTTAGATACCAATATCTTTAGCATTGTTCTGGCTTAGTCTTTGAAATCTTGGCTTTAAGAAGCCAGTGTTGAGTAGCCAAAGGCATGGTATTGTGGCTGCTTGTTATGTGCTTGGGTGGGGGGCAACGGTATGATAGGGAGGGTTCATAACAAGGGGGATGAGAGGAACCTTGCCTTTTGGGGGGGTGGTGTTGGGGAATAAGGAGGGCAGAGCTAGAAAAGAAAGTACAGATGAAGCTAAAATCAAGGGGCCACTGCAGAGCAGCAGCACTACCTGACGTTTCTTGAGAGAGCAGCTCAGAACAGTGCAGTTACTCAGGTTAATGTTTTCATATCGCTTCCTGAACGTATGACCTTCAGCAGCACCTGGTTTTTGCGTATTGCTGAACTACATCTTTACAGAAAGGTGCACAAGAGAAAGATTTTCAAAAGCAGTCTTGTCACTGGGTAAGTAAGCTAACCAGCTCTCAGGTGAGACTTGTCTTTGAGCAGAGTATGTATGTCCTTCAGAGCACTAGCCAGCCATTTTGAAGCAGAAGAAAGGATTAGGACGTAGATAAAATGACTTAAACTGAAATGCATTTTTGTGGATCCTGGCTTGAACCGAGTTAAATTCAAAACGCCCAAGGTGGTGTAGATTTCATGTATTGCTCTTTACATACTTACAGACCCAGAATAACAGCAATGCACAAAGCAACCGTTTCAAAGCAGTAAACTGCAACCTCTAAAGCCTTAGCAGAAGAGCAGCGGTCCTGCCGTCCTCACTGTGACAGGAAATTCAGCCAGCAGTGTGAAGTAACACAGGAAGGTACAGGTGTCCTGATGCCACCACTCGGTGCTACAAAGTCCCCAGGTTGCTCTGACTGGCCCTAAAATGATTTCAGACCCGTCCTGGTGCACAGAGGCATTGCCATGTGCATCACCTTCAGAGCCTCTTTCACCTGTGACTCCAGACAGGTGTGCCCACAGGCTGGGACCATGCAAAGGTAGGCAGGCAGCTGTGTGGCAAACCAAGCACCTGGGGAAAAGAGGGAATAGCACAGAAGAAAAGGAACGCAGTGCTCTGCTTTGCATGTGTGGGTATGTGCAGAAACACATGTGTGGTGGTGAAGGAAACACCTGCACGTTTCTGTGACTGATGAAGGGGCTACCAGAAAGTCAACAAGAATATGCCAGCGTTTGAAGTGGAGCTGATGTGTGTGTGTGTGTGGGGATGATGTGGTAGGCCAAGCAGAATGGTGGGGCATTTCTTCCCCACAGGGCTGAACATCCCCAAACCGTGAACACAGAGTCATTGCTACATTAAGCATGTCTGAAGCACTTGTTCTTTCCTTACATGTTTGTACTTGTGCAGGAAGGGCAACAGCAGACGAGCAGCCCTCTTGACCTAGGAGGCATTTTAGCAAGGCTCTAGAAACCTTGGGGAAAAAAAAACCCTCACAGGTGCAGACTTAGAAGCACCTAAGCTTTAGGCATACAAGGACAGACTAGGAAATTGGTGATAGCACTCATCCTGCACCTATTTTTACAGGCCAAAGAGCATAAATGCCATTTTCCCATGGAAAAGCATAGTGTCTCTTGGAGGCTATTTGCATGGGACTTACTTAGTCTTAATATCCAGCCATTCTCCCTTGTGTATTCAGTGAAGAAAGAGAAGGGCAAGAGTGACTCACAGCAGCAGTGACTCAGAGCGCACGAGTTAGTTAGTTACCCTTCCCTTTGATTCACCCTCTAGCTGTGCCTCTTCCTCCATCAGCTACCAGGAGAGCTTGGCCTCCCAGCTGGAGCATCTCAGGGTAGGGCTGAGTAGATGCCCCTTTCACTTTCCCATGTGGAGCTAGGGCAACACCCACCATTCCAGCGCTTGCATCTCAGCACTTAACAGAGCTAATGCGATAGCTAGGTGGATGGGAAGAGACCAGGCTAGGGGTTGTGCATCACCCCAAATCCTATATGTAGCCAAAAGCATCCATTTACAGCTTCCTTTGATTACATCTGCTAGCCAGCTGTGATTGACTGATTGATAGTAGTGTACGATTCCTCCCTCCTCCCCCCCCTCCACCTCCCCAGTACAGCCCTGCCAGCACACACAATTACACCAACACAACTTTTTTTTATTGAGATTATTGGGGGTTGTGTGAGGTGGACTGGTGCTGGTGGCTTCATACCACCACAAGTACAAATCACAGCTCTGACAATATAATAGCTCCTTTTAAATCACAAGTGTTTTGTCCATCTAGCACAGTCTGCTGTTATTGCTACATCTGTAAATCACTCTTAACATACATAAAACTTAATGATCTGCATCCCCCTTTTTCATGAACCCCAGCCGAACAAGTGCACAATGCTACAGCTGTATCTATTAAGCTATGGTGGCAGCAAAGCACTCCATTAATACCTCATGCTCAGCAGTTTGTGGTGCGTGAGAGCTGAATAATTATGCCCTTGTTACCCTGAAATAAGAGGCACAATTGACAGAAACAAGCATTTACAATTAAAAAACTGTACCAAGTCAAGGACATTTGTTCATTCATAAAACAAGCCTTTCCGAGGAAGAGGACTATGAGGCAGAAAACAGACAGGCTTACATTAACGAGATGTTTGTTTCTAGAGCTGTATTGTACCCCCTCAGACAGATAGACCTCCATAGCTGCTTTATCCCAGCTGTTTTGAGAAACCGGCAGGCAGAGCTTTAGTCAAGGCTCTTGTTGCCGTGAATTGCACTGATAGGGAGGTTTGGTTTAGATTTGAGGGACAGGAATGGGAAGCAGGGCTTTAACAACGTGAGTATCAATAACCAATCACCTGCAGCCTTTGAAACAGAGCAGACAGGCATAGGAGAGTGAAAATAGGTGCTACGTTAATAATAAAAATAGAAGTCATGAGAGTCTGCCCTCCCTTCTGCGGATGCCTTGTTGCTCACACCAGGGTAGCAGCTCCACATCTTTGGTTAAGGGTGCGCGGAGACTACAGAACAATTAAGTAACTGTTCCTTCCTTACCTACAGCTCAATACGAACAGGGATTTCAGAATAGTGTCTGCACTGACATTTTTGGAAGAGTGACAGCTGGTGCAAAGGAAGTAGTTAAAAGGAGGGCTGTAGCACGACAGACAGACTTGCATTATTTTGAGCGACGTTCCACCACTCTCTAAGCAAGGGTAGGGCATATGGTAATAAAAAACTTGTCATGCCTTTGTCTTTCTTACAAAATTATGCTTTCAGTAAGTCTGAGTGAGGACTAAAAAGAGAGCTCTGGAGTATAGCCCAAACTTAGCACTGCAGAACACTACGTGCTTTCATGCAGCACATCCAGCAACAGATACCTGACTGGATACGTGCTGTGTGCTGTCCTCATCTGGCTGCACACGAGTCATGCTACAGAGGGACGTGCTTGTGCTGTCACCTCCTTATGAAGCCCTGATTCTCACCTCAGGATTTGCCAACTTCAAAACAGCCAAGACGACTGTTTTATTTTCCCAGTCCTGTTCTAACATTCAGCCAAGAGATAATAGGTCATAAGAAACAAACTGAATGAGTGATTAGGACACGCGGGCTGGTCAAAGCAAGTTTCGCTGGGGTGCCTGGAGAGGACCGGAATTGCAAGAAGCCCTGTCTGGCATGCATTACAGCTATGTTTGCCAACATTTATGTTTGTGGACCCTGAAATTTTTCCAGCATGCATAATTTGCATTTTTTTGATAATAAGCTTCTCTCCTTTAACTTCTCGAGCGTCCAGGAAGTGCTCAGGTACGCCCCATTCCTTCCTTCTCCCACCTACGATCCACAGACCTTTCATTGAAAAACCACAGCATAGTACTGACTACAAAAATCTTCCAAGCTGCAGGACAGTGTTATAGGTGCAGGTGTAGTCATGCAGCTGAAGCATGACTTTGTAATAAACAGGAATTTTTAAAACAATCTCTTGACTTTAAAACTCTTTCAAACTGCTTAGGTAAAGTATCTCCTTGAGGCAATATTGATCTGATTATCAAAAAACCTTCAGGCTACATTCTGAGAAATAAGCAAATTGTTGGAAACAGCATCACTAAAATGCACAGTTCAATTTATAGCCACACTGACAAAAGAGGGCAAGGAGGCTTCAACTCCGCTGAAAACACAGGTGGGAAGATGGTGAAGTCCTCCAGACCTAATAATTTCAATCGCAGGATCATCTTTGCCCTCTTGTGGGCAAACTTCTCTCCTGCAGCATCTCAGCAGCTCCGCGTGCAGACAACTGCACCACTGCTGGCCTTCCTTGCGCTTCCTTGGGCAGGCCAAGAGCAGCTGTTCTGAATACAAAGAGAAGTCAAACCCAAAGCCCAGCCAAGCGGTTAACCTTGCTTGGTTCCTGCACGACAGCGTAAAGGAGGCCGTGCGTTGGAGCAGGTGGCCGGTCGTGCCTCGCGCTGTAAGGAGAAAGCCCACCCAAAAGCAAGGAGAAACACGTACATGCCTTGAACAACAGATGCACGGGCAGCACCAACCAGGTGGTGCCTAGGCACTCACAAAGGAAAGCTGCAGGCTACCAGCCTATATTCTGCCCTGCTGCGCTATTCCGAGAATTTACAGTAAACCAACTTGGACTGCGCTCCTGAGGAAGGAGTTGTCATGATTCTAGCAACAACGGGACTTGCACTGTGTGGTCAAGCTCCAAATTATTAAATCTTTATTAATCTTTCTTAGGACTTCTGAGTTATTTTCGCATGCTGTGTAAATCCACCACTGACGTACCCTTTTAATACAACATTTTGCCTCAATTGTTTTCTTGCATCTGGTTTTCGAATTTAATTAAAAGCATTAGAGACCTTTTTTTCCTTATGAATCCTTATGGCTACACTCATCTCTGGCAACTTCAAAGAGACAACTTCACCTTTAACGTTACGATAGAAAGAAAAATACACTGTGGCATTCCAGTTTCAGTGCCGACAATGAAGAAAGTGCCATTCTCCTGTTTGCAAAACCACCACCAGGTACTAAGCAACCTGTAGGATTATGAAACAAAAAAGCCACCCTGCCAGAAAGCGTGTGGGTTTATTTCCTTTTCCCTACCCCCTGCCACTGACAATGAAGCAAACATCTTTAAAGAATCCAGCGGCTCCCCCTCAACCAAGTAACTCGATCACCTGCTTTCTTCTACACCAGAAGCAATTATTTGCTCTCAAAACCTTTTGCTAGTTTGTGCTCCCTCCTTTAACAAGTCTGCCACTTTATTTTTTTCCCAGCTCCCAGTGATCAAGGCAACAGGGGACCACGGCTTGAATTACGCTTGTTACAGTAACCTATAGACCATGGTAGGCGTAAAGTGCAAACTAGTTTGGTTGGACACTGTGGTATGAGGTAATACCGACCTTAACAGACCTTTCCTCTTGGAAACTTGCAGTGAGAATACCCAGCTTTGGAAGTTCCACCCTCTTCCCCAGGAACAGGCAAACACAATGCAAGCTCTTTCCTCTAAAACAGGAACAAAGAATGACGTTAGTTCCTATGGTTCGCTCTGGGAGAACTACATAGTGGCACCAAATCATAGCAGCAGAAAGGAGAAAAACTAAAGTTACTTACTAATATTTTATTTTTAAAACGATTACAAAATATTTCAGAAAGTTCTTAAGACCAAAAAGGCATGACACATTAAAAAGCACCACAGGTTTAAAATGGAAAAAATATTTAAGCATTTAAAATTTATTTAAATGGAAATTCAAGGCAACATTGGCAACAAAACCGTATAAAAATTTTATTTTATATATGCATAAAACTACTGTATTATAATCCTGATTTAATAATCATTAAAATTTACTTAAATTCTCAAAGGTATTCAAAGTCACAGATAGTTCTGAACAGCATGAAATTTAATATTTAGAGAACTGCTTATTTTTACAGCAATAGACTAAAACAAAGATGAATTTCCATCTTAAAGGTGCTATCAGCATCTTGATTTGTTACAGTTTACATAACCTTTCAAAAACTTCACAAAGTATTTCCCTTCGGCGTAGAAAGCTTGGTATTTTTATTGCACCAATTTGAACAGGGATCACCACGATGGCCATTTTGCAAAACATCTTGTGCAGAGTTCTGAGAATTATCTGAGTTAGCTTGCTGCTTTTTCAAGTTGGAGGGTGCAAAGCTAGAACTCAGTTGTAACAGACCACAACCCTTCCCTGATATTTTTAAGCACAGAGTAAAAGTAGTAAGGCACAATTCCTTCACATATTTACAATCCAAAGGGTGCTGGCAGCGTTGTGATTTTAATGGGGGATAAACGCCAAACACAAAAATTAACATTCATAATTTACACAATGCATGCGCAGATTTTCAGAGCAGAAACTCGCAGTCCAGCCACTTAACAACAAGTCCTCACATGTCCTGGAGAATCCTCCACGCTGATTCTCGAGGCAATGTAAACAAAGCCGGAAAGTGGGTGCGGAGCCTTTAAATATTTTTGGACGGGCTCAACTGGAAAAGATGAAAGCTTTTAATGTGCCTGAGCAGGCTTGCAACACCACTGCCAAGCACCGTGGTGAAGAAGGGAGAAGACAATCCCCAGGTAGATGTACTGGGCCAGTTGCTTCTTCCCACAGGTTTTACTACCAGCTAAGATTGTACAGAGATGGTTACGTTGCAAACAGAAGAAGAAATTTAAGACAGTTGCTTGTAACAGCACTTCTACCAGAGCTCCCACCACTCTCCTTAACAATCCCTAATCCACTTCAGTCAAAATCAGCCACCTTAATGTAAGCAATTTATATAGCTGGTTTAAATAAAGTAGGCTGATTTCATCAGAGGCAGGCTGGGAAACAAGCAGACCGCTTTGCTGACAGAGCATGGGAAGGGTAAGAGACATCCAGCCACACACGCAGAGCTCCTGCAAAAACGGATGTTTAATCCAGCTCCAATGCCATTTTCTGGGATCAGTCTAATAAAAAGACAGACACTCAAAGCCTGGATCCGACACCAGAAGCATCAAAGGCGGCATGTCAGCACTGCAGGAGACCAGCCTGCTCAGCCATGGCAGCAAGGAAGTCTCTCCCCACCTAGCCTGTGAGGGCAGAGGAGCTAGGAGGGACACATACCTGCCTCTTTATCTTAGGAAGCTGATAAAGCAGTTAAGGAAACTACCTCGCAGAAGCAGAGAACAGCATACACACTAGTGAACCTGCTTCTCAACTATTTTAAAACACAACAAGAACAACACATCATACTTACAAGCTTAGGATTAATAGTACCACGATGCAGAAACTGCTTTGTTAGCCAACAACGGGTTGGGAAACGACAATTTAGCAATTGCCTTAAAACCTATAACCAATATGCGGCTCGTCTGCTCCTAGTATTTAACTACTATGTGACAGATTCATGCCAGGTAGATAGTGCCTGGGATGGAGCACTATATATTGTTGTAAGGAATAGCAGGACTCTTCCTATTAGTAAACTCCTGTGACGTATGGGAAAACAACTATGCAGTTTCTTAAAGACTACCACTTGTCGTTTTCATTAGCTGATGGCAACGCTCACATCCCTTTCAGCCAGAGACGGGATCTGATCCTCAAATCCATACACGGATCACTCAGTTGGTGAGAGAATGGGTATAAACTACCTACCTGGAACAGCTAAAATGAAAAATATGCCAAACCCCTCTCACTCTAACAACCCGAAACACATCTGGGATGCCAGCATGTATGTAGTAGGAGAATCCATCCCAGCATTCTGCAAAGGTTGGCAGTACTTGTTTCAAAAGCCCTAATGGTCAGATGAAGGGAGTCAGGAGATCTNACTACCTACCTGGAACAGCTAAAATGAAAAATATGCCAAACCCCTCTCACTCTAACAACCCGAAACACATCTGGGATGCCAGCATGTATGTAGTAGGAGAATCCATCCCAGCATTCTGCAAAGGTTGGCAGTACTTGTTTCAAAAGCCCTAATGGTCAGATGACGGGAGTCAGGAGATCTCGGTCACTTCTTCTCACATCAGCTCCTCGTGGCACATAACAATAACTTCCTCTGTATTTTCAGTTTCTCTGTGAAGTCTCAGCAGTAGGTATTATAGGTAGAGAGGCCAAGGCAGAGCGATGACTTTATGTAGATCCCTTTCAGTACCAGTAACTCCAGTGCAGCGACGGACACCAATAACAAAGCACTTAGGTGGGGAAAAATCTACAGAAAAAGCAACCAAAACCCAGAACTCTATTCACGTATTTTCAAGTTGAGAAAAATTACAGGAAAAAATACCTCAAGTTAAAAGTCCTGTCATGGTGCTGCATTGCTTAATAAATATCAGCAGCACAGTGTTACTCATACACTATATTTACAGCTTTTAATTACAGACCAAGATTTAGAGACCATGGACATTTTGATGCAAAAACAAATTCAGTAGAATCCTAGGTAATAAAAAAAAGGAAAAAAACTCTTAGAATGTTAATCATAGGTATGGACATAATCCCCAAAGTAAGACACTGGAAGTCATAGCAGAGATATTTCTCATTACGGCAAGTTTCATATCACCAGTAACACCGCTTGTAAACAAAACATCTCTACCCAGTTTTCAGAGACAGCTACAGCAAACTCTGTACACCTAGACTGAGATCAGATTTTAGTGCAAACAGACACTAACAAGTACAAGGAAAAAAAAGCCAGTCCAAAGAGCATTTCTTCTTCGCACAGCAGGAAATTCTACAAAGGAAAGCATGTCTTTTATGCATGACTTTGAAACCAAGCTACAGCTTAAACTTGATGCTTCAGACCTCCTGTCAAAATTTTATATCCTCCAAGCAAAGTGTAGTGTTAGGCTTAAGTCTCAGACCTTAGAGAGAGAACATCACAAACTCACGTTATCAGAAAGTAGAGCAGTAGAAAAAAGAAACCAAACAAACTTTGACCTTCTTTTACAGTGCTTTGTCTTACAACAGCTTCCTCATCCTTTTCCAAATACAGCTTGCGCAGCCAATTTCTGGAGGGCTTGGTCTCAGTGCTGCCGCAACAGGTTACAGGACCATAAATTTGTCAGACTAGGGTATTGATGAAATGGAGTTAATGCCCAGGAGACGTGGCAAATGTCATGAGCACTCAAACAAGAATTGTTTTTGCATAATCAGCTTTTTCCCATTTGCTTCGGTATTTTGGAACATCTCCTGGCTGACAGCAATTTGCCCTACTTTTGAAGGGTTTCCTCTTAAGTGAGGTCTAGCGGTCTTGCTTCTACCTCAGACATCCGAAAAATGCCTTTTCACCACTTCATTTTTTTTTCACAGCCATCGACATCTTGTCTGCTATGTCCGTCACTTGTCTGGTACGTGTTGCATCAGCAGCGTTTCTTGCAGTCCTACAGCCTGTCGCTTTTAAGACAAATCAAGGGTACAAGTGCTTATTTACCTGTTTACCAACTGACCTAGTCAGTAGCAAGAAGTCTCAAGCTACTGCCATATTTATAAACAAAGAAAATGGTGGGGTCCATAACCATTCTGGCAAAATTTACCATTTACAACACATCAACAAGCTGCGTAGGCTGTTAACCTTGCAAGGTTAACATTCACCAGGATAGTACCAACATGCTGTAACATCTTTCCTATTGACCTTCAGATTGCCACTTTTTGGGTTACTTTGTGAAAATACCTATTCTTCATCTTTTTCCTCTCATAGATGGCTTTTGAAGTTTCTTCCTGCAACTTTTATAGCTTTCAAAACAATCTGAAAGAAGATTCTGACATACAAGTCCAAACTTTGACGATCATGGGGTACAAAACTGTCTCCGTAACATACCGTTACATTACCCTCCCCATAAAACTCCTGCACTCACGATTCCATTAAACTGATCTCCACAGACGGAACTAAGACATATGAATAGCAAAAAGAAAACAAAGCCCCTTATGTAAGGATAAACATTTCTGTAAGGCTCCAGTTAGGTATCCCTTTTCCATTCACAGTTTGACCAGTAAGTAGAAGAATGAATTCTGCTGTACTAATTTATAACTCATAACAGAAGTATCTGGTCCATTTATACAGAAAATATCTTTAGGGTATAGCTCAGAATTTATGCATAACACATTAACCTTTATTAGTCACCTCGGTCAAAATAAAATCAGCACACTCTTGCCCTTAAGTTATTCTATTTAGACACAGGTTCTTTTAGTGTATGTCACCAGGACCAGTTACCTTAAAACATCGCACACAAGATGCCATTACTTGACCTAAGAATCTATAAAAATTTGTGATGAGGAACATGTACAAAAGTGATTAGAAAGAAGAGACAGAAGTTGTTACCTACGGTGCACTGACAGTTCGTTTTAGTTTGCTCCACTCAAAAAAAAGTGAAATAATTCCAGAAAGTTAGCTTTGTTTATTCAGTGGCTGATTTTCTGTGGCGCTCTGAGTGTTGCCAGGATTTTCAGAGGGTCTGTCGACGTTTTGTTTCCGACTGTGAAAATACTCTATAATAATTTCAGCTAAAAATGCACCACTTGCAAGAAATCCAAACACCTGTGAAAGTGAAAGAAAGATATGATTTTAAAATGTACGAGCACTAACAGTATTCTAACATTGTTTGGAGAGATTTGCTGGACTATTTATGTACATTAATAATGCTTATATATTAAGATTACAGTCCTCCTTAAATTGGTGGTTCCATTTAAATTAGAAACAGATCAGAAATCATAGTTCTGGCACATTTAATGCAAAAGTTTTTAACAGTTCTCATTCTCCTAATCACGCTTGAAGCATACAATATATCCTAAACAGCCCTTAATAGTAACAGTATATTCATTTCATTGCAAAAATCAGTTATTCAAGAAGCACAGAGTCTTTATCCAAGAGATAGCTGCTGATTCAAGGGACTGAGCAGTGAAGAGTAACACACGGAAGGTGAAGGTAGAAAAGATCTGCAGAGCCTAAGCAAGTCCTTACTGGGTCAGCGAGAGGGGATGAAACAACATTTTGTTAATGACATTTCATTATTAGTTATGGCAAGATAGTGATAAGGAGGAGGTTGGTTTCAGCAGCTTCTCTCAAACAAGAAAACACATGCGCTATTCTAAGTTTTCACTAGATTTTACACAACTGGTTTGCCCCAAAGCGATTTGATACTAGTACGTCTTAAATCACAATAGTTTTTGTTTCTCCAGCACCAGAAAAAAAAACCCTGAAAGACTTCATACTCAACCCACTGGGTTTGAATATATCAGCATCACAGAGGACGGCTACACGAAAGTGTGTATCTCTAACAGCCCGTGCTGCCTGTGGAAGAGAATTCTTTTGCTTTCTTTTCCAACTCATTTTTTCCTCATTCGAGAATAAAATCATAATTAGATCTTTTAAACTCACATAGTCACAGTTCCAAGGTTATTCTAAGGAAGTGCCAAATGAGTGAGGAATTACGACATCCACAGCATCCCAAAGCCTCTTCAGTGTCTTACCCTGACCCTCTTCAGTATTCCCTGGGAGATGCAATGCCCTGTTGCCCTTCTCACTATTTCTGCGACTGAGAAAAATGCTGCTCTTATTGCAGCCTTTGCAAGTCAGATCCTCCACATAGGCTTTATAATGCCTGGCAAAATACATGGTTTCTTGCTGACTTTGTGATGGAGTAGCATTACTAAAGAGCAATTGAGGAAAAAAGTCAGCATTTCAGAGACAAGGTATCAGAGAATCGGAGAAGCTGTGAAAGGGGGCAACATCGAAACAGCGACAGACGACAGGGAATAATACGGAGCCAAGGCAGTGAAGTCTGAGGAACCCAGAAGCAAGCGCAGACACTGTGGAGCTGCAAGTGCATGCAGAGCTTTACAGCAATCCTGAGGAATGCCTGCTTTTTGGATTTCCTACCGTAAGTTTCTAGAAGGTCTGAAATAGCCAATTTCTCATGAAACATTGCAATGCACTGAATCCTGTTCTGTGCCCCGTTTCTTCCCCGCAAATTAAGTGAGGTTCAGAGAGCAGAGAAATTAACATACAAAATAAATACAAAGTAAATTATGCAATTTTAAAACTTACACATGCAGCTTCTTCAAGAGCAGACCCAGACCTGGTCGCAGCAAGTACTATAGACGCTAACAGAAAACAGACACCTATGGCTGGCATGGCCCAGAAATTCTGCAAATATAAAAAAAAAAAAAGAATGTTATAGAATTGTGGATGTACTACCTGAAAAAGAACAAGCATTGTAACAGCAGCCGAGTTAGTCTGCCAGTGAATTTACGCTTTGAAACTTTGATGCTAAATTGGGAGCTTCAGAAAATATATTTTAAAGCTATGTTCCAAACAACATTCAACACTATCAAGTATTTAAGAGTCTGCATTAACATTAAATACTCATCTGTTTTTGCCTTAAGTATTTAATTAATTTCGTTCAACTTCTTGCACAATCAAATTCAGGCTCAGGTCAACCATGCTAGCATTATTCCCTAAGTAAAATATCCAGGAAACTAGAAATCTTTAAGCAAATGTGCTCATTCAGATCGCTTACTACACTCCCTTATCTGTACTTTCATGGAAAAAAAACCCTACTGTTTGCTCTGAAGACAAATAGGAAGGGACACTCATAAAGCACTATAATACTCTTACTGACTTTACAGAGCAGCTTTGTGCCACTGTTTTATCTTCTGAAATATAAAAGCATAAACTGTAACAAGTATGATTATTACCAAAAATGAGGTAGGCTACACCCAGCAGGAAAAGAGATAGGGTAAACAGGCAAGTTACAAGTATCCTGCTGGCAGTTAACTTTGTTCCGTATACGTACATATATGCGATGACTATGCAGTAGTATTAGTCTGTGTGAAAGACTTTCACACAAGTCCTAAAATCCTGCAAGTAACCAACATGACAATTTTGGAAAAGTTGTCAATATAAAAGGGACTCTCAAAGTTGACTCATTTTTTAACTATAACCTACTTTAATCTACCCTTTAAACAGAGTAAAGGCTAATTCGGAGTAGCCTTTTTAGTCCATAGCTGTCTTTAAGCACTTACAAGAAACGGTTTGTTTTAAAGAAAACAAAAAAAATTCCTTACCACTCTCTGTACTTTATCTTCCCCAAATGTTTCATATACATCAGTGCAATACACGCACAGGATAAGGAGGCTCAGAAGAAAGGCACTGCAGCTTGTGAATTCAAAGAAGTAAAGTCCACCACACTTGATACATTCCTCCACAATTTCTTCACAAATAACAGCCAGAAGAGAAAGAATCTGCGAACAAATAACATGCTTGAGTTGGATCAAGTGTCTAATATCTTGAGCAAACAGATGTCTCTGATATGAACAACAATAACGATAACTGTAAGGAAAATCGTCAGTCTACAAAGAACCTGATAAAATTCTGCACTATTTTCTTACAGGCAGAACTAATTATATAGTGATATGATTTACACTTGCTGTTAAAGTTGGTCAATAAACTACACTCAGGTAAGCTGAGCACACACTGCCAAATACAGGCTTCTTGATTAGATGGTCAAGATTCCTGATTTGTGGTTTTGTGCAATTGCCAGCTGGAAGCAGATGAGGCAGGCAGCTTAGCAAGCACAAATCCCTCTCAGAACAAGCAGAAATGCTATTGCTTACCACTTACAGCTGCACTTAATTTTAAACACATTTGCTTTCAGAGTGGAGGGGAAAACTGGATGGCATTGACCCAGTGAGCTACCTCCCTGCAAGTTTCCAGCCGACCTTACCTCCCTTGATAAACTTCAGCGAAAGTACATGTAGTCAATAGCTTACACGCTGAGGACCCAGTAACAACAGAAGCTCAGCTGTATTTGTAGGAACCAAAACTTTAAACTACATTTAAGGTATGTTGGACAGCATTTAATCCACGCAGAAGCTTATGTGCACCTTCCTGCCACAGTATGTTTTGAGGAAAGAACATGAGTTGATTCTGTACAATTACCATACATCTGCTGCTGGATTTTCTACTGTTTTATTGTACAGGAAACAATATTGTTTTATTTAAATGTACTCTTGGTTTGGCCACTTCTTGCTAGTTTCCTTCATCCCATAAAGTTGACACAGGATTACAGAACCTCGTAGTAAGGAGTTCACCAAATTAAAACAAAACTATTAGTAGGAATCAGACTTGGTCATAAAATTGAGACTGATCTAAGGACAACGATTGTACTTTTAATATGAGTATACAGGCAATAATGAGGTTGACAGTTGTTCTTTTAAAAGAAAATTAAGAAAACAAATTCTAAAATTCAGAACTGTTCTTGGAAAATTAACCACCAGCCTTTGATTGCAGTTTTCTGACAGTAAAAATAAGAACAACAATTTAGCATGCGGGAACTGCAAATTCCCCCCCACCCCTGCTAAGCCAGACCTCAGAAGAGCACTTTAAAGCATTATGTTTTGAAAACACTGCAATCATATAAAGTAAACAGGATCTCAGAGAGGCAAAGAACTCGAGTTGGGAAACTGGAGTATTACTATCAGGTCTCCACATACTTCCCTTCTCCCCTGCAGCGGCTGGCAAGGCAAACTTCTCAGCAGCCCTCGCACCTAAAATAGTGACTACTGTGGTTGTCTGAGGAATGTTTTGAACTGTGACTTTCCAATTTTTAAGTATTTTTTTTTGCATTTCAACAGATTTGCTTACAGCTGTGGTCAATGACTTTCAATTTCACATTTTTCACAAGGTCAGCTAAAGTCTGAGATACTTTTTCATGTATTGTTCTAGCTCTATCAGCACTGATGACTGAATGACATCACTTTCACCTGGGATGAAACAGAACAGAAAGGAAATAAACCTGCCCTTGAAAGAACTAATAAACCCAGATAACCATAATATGATCTAAATAATTGAAAAAACTCTCTCCACTGAGTGTACAAACAAACAGAAAAAAATTCCACTCCGAGAGTAGCTATAAAGAAAGGTTCAGTGTCAAATAAATGAGATTTATCAAGTGGAGTCCTATGTGGAACTTGTCCAAGTCAATATTCAATTTTTTATTAATACGCTGAATAACAAAATAAAGTACACCATTAAAACTTTGATTAAAGTAGTATATGTATCAGCAATGCTTTTGTGAGCTGCCAGAGTTCTGCTTTGGTTTCTTCACTTGCTTCTTGATATCACTATGAGAAACAAAAGGAATTAGTCTGTTGTCCTACTACAAAAAAAAGACTAGTTTTAAATACCGCTAAGAGAGTTGTTCCTAACTTCAGTTTATATAGCTGCAGCTATATAACATAGCAAGAAGTTTTTTACTGTTAGCCAGAAGATTATTGTCTCTATTATTCATTTGCATTTTAGTAACATCACGCTATTGGATAAAGCATAAATATCCAAGCCGCTTTAAACAAGCCACAAGATTCCACATTTTACTCAGTTTCCCAAGAACTGTTCTGCCAGAGATCCACCTTCATCCGTCAGCGTTAGTCCTGGGATGACAGCAGACCTCTACATGCTTACGCGAAGCAGCGAAAGCTCCGTTTTGTTTTTACACCTGCCTCCTCCACACCAATCCCAAGGAGAATCCCTAGCGATCCATGCCCAGAACATCACTACTGCTTTTGTCTGAGCTGTCAGTAACGAGTGGAGAGGGGCAGCTCAGTAGTTCCTCATTTTCTTGAGAGCTAAACCTTCCAGGCAGACTTTCACCCTGAAGCCGAGGGTAACACCTGAAGACAAAAGCAGGCAGCCACGGCCACCGTCCTTCCCTCTCGCCCAGCGCCTTGCACCGCTGCAGATGCAGTGCCAGCGCTGGTGACGGGGCAGAGGCTACCCGGCAGGTAGGTCAGGGCACAGCTGAGAGGATGCAGGGACTGCAGAGGCACGCATGGGGACACAGACAGGCTGGCACCAGGCTCGCTGGTTCCTGCAGGAAAATCCATACCTCGCCATATGCATGCACTGCTTGCTTCCCTGTGTGCTGTAAAGGGAAAAGCATCATTGGAGATGCAGTTTTTAATTTTTTCTCACTTTTTTTTTTTTTTAAGTATTAGTCCTATCTGTCCATACGTACACCAGAAACTAAACATCTTCATCTATGCCTTACAGCAAGAAGTTATTCATTGATACTGGCATTACTATTGCAAGTTTCTACACAAGTGTCAAGTTTCTAGATGTAGTAAGTGAAAGGCTACCAAAGAATGCTACGGAAATAAAGCAAATCAATGAAGAGGCCTGTGAAAATGCTCAGCAGTGGTACTCCCAGTACAAAATCTTCTAGTTCAGATGGATGAACATATTAATTCTGTAAGCCTCCACAATCAGGGCTGCTATACAAAGTGAACAGCTCAGAAAAAGAGCAGATGTTGAAGACTGGGTTACAATTTCCCTTTCCAGTTAGGGCATTTTTGTTAACGTCAAACTGTAGTTGATGACAAGCATTTCTGCTTTAGATAAGAGTGCCAATCTTGGCACAACACGTGCTGTGCCATTTACCTTTGTGCAGAATTTGAACCAGGCATGGACTAACAAAAACATTTCACCTATATAAAAAATAAAACAAGACCTAGAAAACCTGGCAATAAGCATGCCTCCCAGCATCCTTTTGACAGTTACACTTTCCTTATTTCATTTGCCCAAAAAGCTTTAATAAGGCAGGCTAAGATTACAATGCATGCCATTATTAATCAGAAGAAAAGCATTTCTAAGGTCTAGAAACCAGTTTTCTGCAGACCATTTCACGGTATTTTGTAAAATACTTAATCACTTCTGTAACAAAGACAGCTGATTTTCTGAGTGCAATACCCTGGCACCGAGTGATTATCAGTGCGTAATCCCAATCACAACTCACAGCCACTATTGTGACACAAGGCTAATAGATGTTAATGACCATCACCATCACTGGCATTTCCAAAAATCAACACTTTCTCAAAACAGGAACATTTGACTTAACTGGCGATACTGAGGCTTCCACCCTCAGTAACTTCTGGAGCTTGTTTAAAGTGTTTTGACCAAGAACTCCAAGATCAATGCATTTTGGTAAAGGGAAACAAAAAGGGGGAAAAAAGGTGCTGGAAATTAGGAGGGTGAATGATTATAATTCCATTTTCTTTTTCCTCTTGTTGAACGACAGGTACAGGCCATAAAGTGCTAATCCTTTAGGAAGCATATCAAGCAGCTATCCATCCTGTTTAGGAGGAGAATCACAATTTCTCCTACCTAGAAAGCTTTTTAAATAATGCCTCTGTTCAGATAAACAGCTTAAGACTTTGGTACACCAGTAGATTTCTGTATGTGATAGTTTATTTTAGTCAGTGAACCTACTTGTATAAATGATCTGCTTCTCTGGGAGCAACAGCCAGCAGATCTTACTTTATTAATCTCCTGTAGATGAAGTAAAAGTTTATGTCCTAACATATTTATTTATTTAAAGCATTCTTGGGTGTGATTCTTAGGAAACAATATTTTTGGCAGCTTTATTGTCACCTGTGCCAGCACTCAAGAATCTCGCATTTCTGGTTGAGGGTTTTGACTGTGTGAGACAAAGTTTAAAAACTAAACATCCTCTTTCTGCAAAGGTGAAGTAATGAGAGAAGGTTGGAAATCACCTACGATTCCCGTAACATGACACATCTGACTAAAAAGCCACTTTGCTGGCTGGAAAACATACCCTCACACATTTACAGTCAGCTGCCCTTTCCCACTGTCGGTTTCACTACCTCTCTGCCAGCATTTAAGAGCGATGCTCCTCGCATCCTTAGCAGCACAGTCACACTGGCACATTTCCGAAGAGCCCATCACCGAGCGCAGGACAAACAGCAGCCTGAGTCAGGTGCCCAGCTGCTGCATGCGTTCAGGAATAACGTTACACGTAACAAAAAGCAAGCAGAAGATAAGCCTTTTATTTCCTGGTGGCTACAGGGCTGCCCAGCATGGAGTGATGCCCTGCCATCGCTCACGCAACAGGCTACGATCAACACCGCGCGTTTCTGGTGCAATTTGCTACCATGAGTCAGGGGAGAAACGAGTGTCCCGATTTTAGCATGGACAGCACAACGTGATAAGCTTACAAATGGGCTGCAGGAGACGGAGCTCCACATCTGACCACCCAGCAAGCCCTTCCCAGTTCTGCTGCCCTATCCTGAGGTTCAAGCAAAGGCTTCTACCTCCTGTTTTCATCCAACACGGCCCTCAGAAGAAAATAATTTTAAACATTAACGACAGGAGGCAGTGGGACCGCATCGGCTGCAGCACCAAACCTCGGTCGCGTGATGCACGCAGCCAGCCGGTGTCAGCACCTGCTCCCCGTTGCTAGAACAAAAAAAGGAACAGGCCTGTTGCCTCCCCACCATAAATAACCCGGGCCCGTGGCGACGGCGGTATTGCGAGGCACCATGTCTGCCTTCCACCCGAGTCACAAGTCTGCGCACAGCTTTAGCGACCGAGAGCAAAGGCGGGTTTTGCCCCTGCCACGTCTGAAGCCAGGCTCCCTGGCGGAGCGAGCTCCTTCCCGACGGACGGCGGTAACTCCCCCGAAGCCCGTGCACGGCCGTCTCCCCCAGCCTGCGCTTTGCCGGTGAAAAGTTCAATTTTTAAGCGGGGAAGCGGGGGGGGGGGAGGTCGCCCCAAAGCCGGAGGTCATCGCAACGCCCTCATTTCCACACCGC
>VZSC01009234.1:216554-232025 GCA_013398225.1 Steatornis caripensis | reverse complement strand
TTTCATATTATTAATGTATTATCCACAGAACTGTTACAGTCCTTCGTACTCGAGTTCACACACACTTCGCTTACTTAAATTCGGTCAAATACAATCTCTACTGATAGAGAAGATGGTGATTTGCTTTCTTAACCTTAGCTTTATACGTGTTTAGGGAACAGAGCAGGTTGCTCAGGCGCTGCCTCTGTTTCAGAACCACACAGTGAAGTGGAAGGATGCGTGCTACAGTCACCTGTGAGGTGGGTGTTATTCCTAACTCCACGAAGGTCCACCTTTAACTGGACAGATAGAGTAGTACGGGCCAGATAAAAGCAGCTGTGCTGTGCTCTGTGGTGNTAGGGAACAGAGCAGGTTGCTCAGGCGCTGCCTCTGTTTCAGAACCACACAGTGAAGTGGAAGGATGCGTGCTACAGTCACCTGTGAGGTGGGTGTTATTCCTAACTCCACGAAGGTCCACCTTTAACTGGACAGATAGAGTAGTACGGGCCAGATAAAAGCAGCTGTGCCGTGCTCTGTGGTGTACGCATACCAGCAGGCCATAAGCGTGACCTGTCCTGCTAAGGCAACACAAGCTAGGGGAACATTGTGGGGTCCCTAGGCAGGATGGTACAGACTTGTCTGTGCCGTAAACAATGTTCAGCTGTAGGAATTGACTTGAGAAGCAAATGAGTAGGGCAAGTCCCGTAATTCCCAAGGCTTGGGAATTTCCGCTAAAATAAGTAAGGTATTGCCATGGGTGTGCGCTAGATTCTGCCTGGGGTTGGGATGCATCTAACGTAGCTCTGCTGGCAGCATTGCAGACTGCAGAACTGAGCAGGTAGGTGCAGTCAGTAACATTTACTGTTACCGCTTTTGAGTCCCCAGTGCCTTCATTACCTTTTTTTTTACATTAGTACATTATAAATAAGATTACATTACAGAGGCTGGCATCTCTCTTCTGAAGGAAATTCCCCTTTTGTTTTGTTTTCTTCCTTGATAATATCTCAAAACTGTGTGAGTAATTCCAAAGCCACAAAGTGTGTGTCTACGCTGTGCTGTGATCTGAGGGAGACAGGACTTAACGGAGATAGAAGCAATCGTCAGTTTTTAGGGTGTTCGGCAGCATCTAAGGCTATTTTTTAGTTGTTCCCTTTTGAATCTTTACCAATGTCTTAATGCAGCATTGCTAGGTTATGAACACAGATGTTAGTATTGAAGACAACTGTCTTGAGGAGAGGCTGCTTTTCAAGAAGTCACAGAAACACAAGACAAGCCCACAAAAGATAAAATATATGGCAACCTTTTTCTAGTTACTGCTGTCTTCTAGGAGTTGTTTTTCCTTTTCAGGCCTTCTCCAGGAACTGTGTGTCAATGGTGCATGAACTATAAAGGTTAGCTTGCCTTTTAAAACCTAACTCATTTAGGCTACTTTATTTATTTATTTATGAGGAGGTGTATGAAAAGCAAAACCACGGCAAAGCTACCGGAACTGTAAGATTATGTGACAGAGAAGGAGTGAAAACTGGACCACAGCACAGGACCTGATAGCTTAAAAATACTTCAGGCATTATGTTAAAACATACAAATGCTGCTATTCACACAAACTGCGGGTGTTCTTTATTTCAAGTACAGTATCTTTCCTTTAAAGAGGGAATGCAAATCAAAACAACAGTTACGATAAATAACAAGCCCGTTGAATGCAAATAACTTATTAGCTGGCTGTTATGTAATGTTAATCCCATTCCAGATGTACATCTATTAATTTCCTTCTGTATATGTGCTACACCTGACAGAGTTTTCCAAAAAGAGAAGTCTGCCTTACCCCGCCGTGGCCTCTACTGGAATAGCAGGACCAGAGCTAAAGTCAGAGAAGCCACCCTGGAGTTAGATCCTGAGCTGTGGTAACATCTCCAGTCAGCCAGGCAGACAGTGGGAGATGGGTGGCAGCAGATTAGTGATGTGCGACCTAGTTTTCTCCCTTGTTACATCTTCTTCAAAGATACCCACCACAGTGACGAAAAAGCAATACTAATTAAGTTGAGAAAGCCATCTCATTAGGGGAGTACAGCTGTGTGGCACAGTTACCACTCCTTGCTGCTGATGCTGAAAAAATTTACAAAAAATTGTGATTGGAGCTCCTTGAAGCAGTTGAGTAAATGCCAGCCACTGGAAGAAGGTAGATGCAGGCCAGGGCTCCATTACTGCTTTCATGAAGCGATGCCTGGGTGGCTCTTTGGCACTACCTTTGTGCTGTGTTACAGTATGACGCTAAAGCCCAAATCCCTCGCACTCGGATTCAGTGGCAGGGCTCCTCTGATCCGACTTGTCCCTAATGAATATGCTCTGTTTCCCATGTTCATAAATGCAGTTGTTTTTTGCTTTTCTTCCCGGAGGGCGAGGGAGAAGGAAGTAGAGGAATGGGAAAGCAGCTTAAAAGTCCAAACCACTGAAGGGTGGTGAGATTTATTGCTACTGCACAACTCGGGGAGCTCCACTGAAATCAGCCAGTTGGAGGCATGGCTCTCTCCGTTTTCCGTTCTGGCGTTCCTACTCGGGCATCTCAGCAGCTTTTGTTCATGACCCTAGCCCATGTATTACAGGATGGCTAGCTAACAAATGGAACATACCAAGTACCGCGACAAAGAGCTCAGAAAATACTTGAACGTCTTGCATCTGCTGAAGCTTCTTCAGCTCTTGAGGCTCTATTTTTGGGCTCAGTGTTGCAACTGAACTTCACAAACCCCAATCACCATACTAACATGCTAGAATGTGTGATTTCTAAACAGCCGAAGATGAAGAATTAGCATTTTTAACAGCTATTGCTGAGTATCCCTTATGGCACAAGAAAAAAAAAACCCCGTCAACTGTCCACATTTCCCAAATGCAGCGTTAGGCCAGCTCTTGTCAGTGGTTTTCTGCGTCCATCTGCACGCCCCAGAGAAGCATAAAGCTGTGAGGTATTTGATAGACAACAATTCTGCAGCTGCGGGTGTCCTACTGGAAATTAAGTTTGCTCCCCAAGAAGAAGCTGCAGCTAGCAGGCTGGTACTTGCATTTCAGATGCATCACTAGAAATTTAAGGCTGGATAGCATGGTAGCTAGCCCATATAACCTAAAAGTGACACGTGCATTTCAGAGACTGCAATTTTCAGCTGAAAAATATGAACTGTCTGGAATAAAGTGGCCATTTATTTTCAAAATTCTCAAGCTTAAAATCTGCAGCTTTATTGCAACCAGTAGGCTCAAAGAACTGTCACAGGAACATGGTAGAAAAAAGGAGGAAGAGGAGATTTGTAACATTCCCCCATGATAGTTTAGTTTGCAGCTAATCATCTCGTCTACACAGAACTAGCCCTGCAAGTCCAAAGGAATTTATTTGCTTTACTTATTTTGTGGTGGTTTTACCGTAGTCATACTGCAAAGCATTTTAAAAGTATTAATTGTTCTTAATCAAAAATCATCCCCTGTAGTTCTTGTACTAGCTCTTTGCTTTCTGCATCCGGTTTGCTAGACTGAAACTTTGTACCAAATGACGCTAAAGCATTAAAGGCACAAAAGAGTGATTAGAAGAAAAATTTAAGTTATTCATGCTGGTATTCTTTTTTTTAAATTAGGGTTCATACAAACCTAACCCATCTATAGCTTAGGGTGTGAAAGCACAATAAAAGATTATGTGGAAGTATTACCCAATTTATTTCTTATTTAGTTTTGGTGCCCAACTTAATGGTGAAGGAAGGAGAACAGGGAGAAGGATTCCCTAGCACTGCATCTTGTGAAAAGGGCCTTCTGTCACAGAGACTCATTTTGCATGATGGCTCTGGTAAATACCTTCTTAATTGTCTGCTCTCATCAAAGCAGTAGTCAGGGGAATTGCAGAAGTTACACTTCGCCAACTTTGTTTTAAGAAGTGAAATTATGAGTCATTAGTAAGGGTTTCCCCTGTCCCAGCCTCCACAAAAAGGGGCACCTAGTGCAATTGCTCTTAATATATTACATATCTAGTTTTCCAGCTTTGTTGAGGGTATCGTGCTTTAATGAACCAAATTAAAGGTTGCAGGAGCTAAAGCTTTCTTTCAAAAACCTGGACTAGTTTTAAAAACCAACTAGCTTTAAGATGTCGCCCTAAAATCCAAAGTTTCACCCTACCAACGCATAGCACTGCAGTTGTATGAGGAAGTATCCTAGTGACGATATCAAGCAGGGCCCATTCTCTCAAGCACATTCCAAATCCTGTTTCAGGAAGTTAACATACAGAATCTAGAGAACTGTTCTGATACTGATGCACGCCCTGCATCCATGATTGGAAGCTTTTTTTTCTTCTTCAAGACATAATTTATTCTATACAGTTGTTCATCAGCAGGTCATGCATTTCTTCACGTGCCACCTCACCTTTACTGAATCATTGCCATAAGCAAAATTGTGAGGACTCCAGTTTGAACAATTGACCCATACTTAAGAATCTCCACTGAAACTTGTCAGTCCACAATTCACTATTCTGAGTGAATTTTAACAAGTATGCTTAATTTTAGGGAGTTCAATGCACAACAAAATTTATCTTATTCTTAAGTAGATTTAGGTGTTTTGAAAATAGAGGTAATTCACTAGAACCACTACAGAACACAGGAACTGGAGAAGAGTACCAGCATGTTTAAAATAAAAATACCTCCTCTTCTTCAGTGTTTCAGAAGTTTTCTAAATATTCAAAGAAATTAATGTAAGATTTGTTGACTTAAAAAAACCTGAAAAACCTGAACTCATTAAAGAAGTCTCTTGGCAAGCATTTGATCGGGATATATTTTACACTTACTGTTCTGTGGCTAGCAGTAGAAAGCAACCACAAACTTCAACAGTAAAGTGATGCTCAATATTTGTGTACTGAAAGCTTAAGTACAGTCCTAACCTCAGTCAGCTACTTCTTAGACAATACACTGGAGTCATCAGCAGGATCCTTAGCATAACTTGTGTGCCTTTAGAACGCATCACAGCAGAAACCACCCAAGTTGGCTAAGATAGCTTTACTACTAGGAATAAAGACTGCAGACTCATCCACTTCCTTCCAGAAACAGTGTTTTAAGGAAGTCTAAATATCTGCCAGTGGTATTATTTGCTGGGAAGTAAAATATAAAAGCATGTTTTAAAACATTTTACACCACATCCTTAGATTTAACTGTAAACAAACAAGAACACCATGGCTTCGATGAAAGTTATTTAAATTTGAATGCAGAGAATACTTTATTAACTGATTACAGTTTTGATGACCAATTTTAAACCGTAACTAATGTGGGAAACATAGTGGGGGACATTAAGGCTGAGCCATATATATAGACAAATCTGGATATTGATAATCTGTACATTTAACCTCTGCTTTTTCTTTATACATCTTTTATTCAGTGTCTGAAATTAATGAAAGAGAAAAAAACCAAAAGTATGGCCACTAATTTAGTCTTACATGGGGAATGATTTTTTTTGCATGGGTTTTTGAATCCAGTGTAAATCTCGGAGGAGAACAAACAGATTTTTCTTTTAACCATACTCCAAATGAAGTGTTCAAGTGTAACTGGGGTTTGTTGTTGTTATAGTTTTGTGCGATTAATTTTCTCTTCCAAAAACTAGTAGTTCTCTCCTGTAGAGGTTAATCTGTTTAAGATGGTATTAAACTTGCCTAACAGGTTGGGAATTCAATATAAATTAAGTGCCTGTGGTGTGTATCAGTTTTCCTGCTCTAAGCAACCCCTATCACTTACGTGCGCGTAATTGCAATTTTACAGAATTACACTGACTTTTCAACAAAACCCATAAAAAATTAATTTACTATTCTTGCACTGTGAACAGTACTCCTACATGATGTCATAACCGTTTTCCATCTGTACAACTCCCTTTTGCAAAGTTGGGCAACCCATATGAAAGAAAGACAGACATCAACTGTTTGCGTTCTGAAAGATATTTCAGTTCTTTAGTTCCAGTCACTGAAGGAAGAGGCAGAGGCAAGTTTGAATTATCCCAGAAAACTGAATAATTGGTTTTATTTGGTGTCCTCAAGATGCTTCACCTTCTGTGGGAGATGTAGGTGTTGTAGGAGAGACCATTTCAGGTTTTCGTGAAATTCTGTCCAATTCTGCCTGAACATCTGTTAAAACTGGCTTCTGACCTATGAAAGAAACGCGTATCATTCCATCATGTTTATGAAACAGTTTTGGGAAAGCCTATGGCATCTTTAGCTTTGGAGAAACACCTGTCAAACTGAACAAAATTCAAAAACCACAAAACCATAGTGTTTGCATCAGACAAATCCTAAAAACTGTTACTGCACACTGAGTGCAGAATAAAGGCATAAAGCCAAAACCCAAAAGAAACAGAAAGGAAACAGTAGAGAAAAAGTCACATGCTTCTGTATTTCCAATTTCTCAAAGAAATTTCCATAATTATATTGTCATAATTGTCAGTATATGAAGAGTTAAGGTAAAATATAAAATACGGAAAAGTCTATTAAGGATAGCAGTTACAAATACTTCTACACAATTTTCTGCATCGTACGTATTTTAAATAATTCTGAATGTAAATCAGGGTTTCACCACAGACCAGTGAAGTCAGTTCTACACAGCTGGTCAGCGTAAACCTGACACCGTTGCTCATGGGCGCACGCAGACCTGTGGGTGGCAAATCCCCCGCTTACCTCCTCCCTAACTTGGAACAGCACAAACATTTGTGCAGTCACACTTAGACCTGATCCAAGCTTAAAACACACCATTTTCTCCCCCATCATTTTACTCTTACTAGGTTTCTATCCTGCCATGTCCCATCACAAAAATGGAGAAGACAATATGGGAAAAGGCAGCACAGAACATTAGAGTCTATGCCATGACAAGTGTGCATAGTATCTCAGGCTGTAAAGGAAAATTCTGACACACATGTAGTTTAAGCAATGTCCCAGCATCCTTTCTGAAGACACAAATTAACAGGAGCTATCCACAAAGCTAATTTTTGCAAGATGTACGGTCCTGCTCCTCAAATCATTTAAAGCAAGCTCCTACTGTATCCGAATCAAAGCGGCTACTATTGCAACTAATAAGCAGAGGGATTTCCCTTGGCTGCTGTGGGGAATAGTAATTCTCAAATCCCAAGCTACTGTCTTAACAGCCAGTTTTCAGAGTTGAAAGTAAGCATTACAGATAACACTACACAGAAGACAGGAAATACTGAGGAAGGTGAAGAGGCCACATCTGACCCAAACATTTTTATTTATGGCAACTCCTTGAAAACTAGTCCTTTGCCACATTAAACTGGCTACACCCTAACCCTTCATTTCTTGCACAGTAGGAAGCTTCTGAGAACACTTTTTCTCCTTAGTAGTTTAATGTTGTTCTTGAAGTTTCTGCCATGGCCTCGGACACACCACTATTCTGGAGCGCTGGCTCCGTCTGCCTGGCATCACCCAAACCCACTGGCAGCCACTCCCCACAGGATTTTTTCAGTGGGTGCTCTCTGCATCTCATAATGCATTCAGCTGCATTTGTCTGAACAATCTCCAAAAGCCGTTCAAACTAGCACTGCTGACTTTGCCTGCAGCAGATTAGGAAGTACCCGTAAACTCTGCTCAGCCAACTGAGCTTTGCATTTAAAAAAGGGGAAGTGCCACACAAAAAAACCACCCTTCAGAGTCTGTCTACACAAAGTATTAGTGGGACTGAGTAGGTTTTTTTCCTCTCTTACTACATAAGAGCAATGTCGAGTACCAGTGAAACACCAACATTTTCACCTAAGCGCAGCATTACTAAGCTCTGGGGAAGCAGGGAAGGAAGATGCCTGTATCAGTATGTTCTTAAATAATACAGAAACATTTTAATCTGGAATAGCAAGAAGCACTAGAGTAGTCTTGCATCTAGCTTTACAGCAGTCACTATTAGACATTTTTAGATTAATACTAATTATTTATCACATCATATAAAAAAAGTATCAACAGAAAATACATAAGTATTTTTACAGGCTGTCACCAAACTCAATCAAAGCCTTCATTGCATCAGAGCTAGATCACTAGCAAAAGAAAGTTTAAAATTACTTTAACACTGATGGTATGGTTAAAAAAAAAAATCACCTTGGAATTAAGTCCCAATATATCTGAATAATATCAGAAGTGGCTTATAGCATAAGTCATTTTATTGAGATGGTGGGGAACAAAGGAAAAAATGAAGAACTCGTGGCCAAAAATTCACGCTTAAACAGCTACATGAAAAGCTTGTCTTTGATCCTCTGAGAGCCATAAAAGGCAACACTAAACTGCTGTGAAAACAAAAGCAAAAACCATATCCAGTAAAATACTCAGTTTAATATAGTAGTGTTCATACTTCTGATAAACTATACTAATAGGAATGATCCACCACTCACGGTTTGTGTCGAGTTGATCTTTTATCATTAATCATACCTGACTTTTTTGCTGATGGTGGTAAGTTGCTGCCAGCACCTCCAGTGCCACCTCCTCCTGGACTGCCACCAACACCACCAGGGCCACCAGGGGAGCCAGTTTTCTTGCTCAGGAGACTATTGAAGAAGTTAGCCAGGACTCCTTCACTAGTAGCTCCAGCTACAAGGGGAGGGAGAAAAAAAAGACACACCACCACAGAACCAAAGCAAAACAGATTTTCTAAGTAAATACTGATTTAGTGTGTTAATCAATCTAAATAAGCATATTTAAGAAAGTAGGCAAAGCAGCTATTTCACTTCCCCAACTGCATTTGTGCCCTCATAAGAAAAGGTACCTTTCATATTGGGATCAATTTTTTTGGACCCAGTGGGGATAGGTGTAACACTGGCAACATTTGATGTTACGGATCGATTTGGTGTCCTAGGAGATCCCCCAGGAACTCTTGGAGAGGCATCCTATGCAAAAACAGAACAAAAATTCCAAAGCTGAACTGGTCAAACTTGTACAACTAAAGCACTAATGAAGCTGTTCATTTTATCCCAATGAGAAACTTGAAAATCTATGTGTTATTCAGTAGTGCCTCAGACTGTAATGAAAACTGCACTGATTAGATCACAGAGGAGCTACACCAAATTTCTTGGAAAGACAAGACATACCACCAATACTGTGGAAAGGACTAAACGCAGCCCAGTAGAAAAAACATTACTTATTACTTCAAGGACAAGTCATGTTTGCAGTTCATCTAAAGAGGTAAAGCTACCTTTAGAAGATCACATGCTCCCCATTAAACTTGTGTTACTTTTAAGTTATTTTATTTGCATTTTAAATGTAGATGATGTCATAATTTTCATTTCACCTTAATTTTATGACAGAGTCTTAATATTCCTAGAGAGATAGTGCCAAATTTAGGATATAAAACTCACCAAGGCGATTTAGCAAACATAGTCAGCTCCCTGGCACGCTCTTGGGACAGAAAGCGTAGTCAACTAACTGCTTAGGTGCATTCTAACATATGAAAAGTAAAGCCACGACGTTTAGCTGTTGCTGTCAGGACAAGTTGTGATGACTAACTGTGATGAAGTGTTAGAATTTGAGAGCAGTATACCATGTAGACTTTAAATACTACGTAGTTTAAAAAAAATTAGATCAAAGAATATTTGATAGTGCAATTAAAACAAGCAACCTTCTAAATATATGAAAGTGAATCATTTTCACATGATTATATTTAAAATTTTTATTACTAACCACTGGCCTTCCTGCAGCAGTAGGTGGTTGTTTCGCCAACTGTGACTGCAAAACACAAACAAACCCATGTAGTGTTAGATACTACAGTGACTAAGAATACAAACCCAATTTTGTATTGAGAATGTTGTTAAATGTAACACTAGCTGCTTGTTTTATAGACAGAAAGTTACCTGTTGCTTCATAAGAAACACTTGGTCATCTTCTGCTACAATTTCTTTTTCATGAACAAACTGCAATACAAAAACATTAACACCATTTTGACTAAAAGAAATAAATGTATTTCCTTTTATACCTCCTGGTGAATATGACCAAGGCATTCAATAATGAAGTAAATGCGTAAAATACTATGTTGACTGCAGACCACATTTTCTATATTTAAGACTGCTACCTCATTATTCCATTTAAGATAAGTCAATTAGAAGTGAAATATAAGTATCATTAACTCCTTTGACCTGGCAGGCATAAGTCTCTAGATGTACTCATAGAAAGACTTATTAAAAAGTTCATTAAAGTGTTCAGTAAGAGGAATGAAGTAAATGGTTACAGGGCAATGGTTCAGGGGTCTCAGGATCAGTAAGAAACACTATGCTCATGACTCTGTTAACTTATCAAGGCCCCACCTTGGTGTTGTTTTATAGGTAACTACGGCAGAAGTGATCCTTCATTTGTGTTGCATTAGACTGGTATATGAACCAGACAAAGACATCTCAGACCCCAGGTCTGCGCATCAAATTGCAAGCACTCTCCCTCCAAATCAGCTCACCACAAAAACTTTGCGAAAACAAGCACAGCAAATACCAATATCAAAGTTTATAATCCAGGCTTCAAGTTTATAAGTATGCAAAAAAATTTGTCTTTTAAGTGTCCTTGGACACTTATTTAAAACACTAGTGCATACATCTTGATTTTTTCCCCTGAAGATTGCAGAAAGGACATAGCGTTGGTTTTCTCGGATAAAATAATTCAAACTTGGAAATATGATCAGTCCCAAATTCTTAGCTTTCTTAGAAAAAGCCATAGAAACATTTGCCTTCAATAACTTCTGTATGCAAGGTGTCCACTACTGCTAGCATTTTATTCAACAATGTCACATATGTTTTCAGGTAGTTCTGTGAAAGCCTTGTGTTAAATAGTATGAGGGAGAAAATATACTGAATATATGTAGAACCTGTTCTCACATGTTTATTTTTGATTTTCCACTGTCTCAAGCTTTCTTATTTTAAATAGTCCAATCGAAACAGAAAGCATGATGATGTTAGGAGCAACTCAGAGCAAAATGGAGTGTTCTTAAAAGATACTAACTCAACCTGACCAACAGTTAAATGATACTGAGACTTTTCAATACCAAATATGTATTAAAAGCAAAACAGATATATTTGTAGGCTTCAACAATGTAACAGCAGCAGAAAAGAAACAGTGTAAGCTGGAGAAGAGCTATACAGAACAAAAATACATAATGATTTTTTGATAACCAAAGAAGAACTTTAAAAACAAAATAAAAAGATAAAATAAGAAAAAACCCCACGTGGTTTATCACACTTTTACAGTAAACTGGAAGCAAAGTCTCAAAGAGAAACAGTCAAAAACCTGACAGGTAAATAAATAGGTAAGAAGTTGAATGCCAAAATATCTCAACTTACCTTTCTGACTGGTGGTTTTGTTATGATATCTTCGAAACTGTCTTCTGCTTTTAGTGTCTGAAAGTTCTCGTGCAATATTCCTATCTTCTTGTCATTATCCCAACCTGCAGGACTAGATAAAGGATTATTTGGTTTTAAATTCTGTTGTTTCTTCAGGTTATTCTCGTATGCAATCCTGAACTGCACAGATCTGAAAGCCAGGAAAGTTGTCATAGCTCCCATTCTCCTGTGCAAGCTAGTAATTGAGTAGTACAACTAGTTAGAGATTGGTTCACCATAACAGAGAAGAGCAAAATCGCTGGGTTTAATATTTCTCTTTGCGGCAGCAAGTATTTTTAATCTCTCTACTGGCACTCACCAAACTCCCACTCATGAGAATGTTAAATGGAATTTTAAAAAGCATAAACAAAAAAGGCTCTAAATGCCGTTTAGGGTCTTGCACAAACACATTTTGTAGTCATATACACGTAATAATGCCGGTAACTTACATAAATACTGCATCTTTTTCCACAACAACAGCTGGAACATTGAAAGGAAATCCATACAACTTCTGGACTATATATTTATATACTAAATCAATGTTTTTGTTTTCCTTGACTGAAGTGTAAATAAGTGCTGCCCCATCTGAATAAATTTGTTAAAGAAAACTCAGTTTGGTGGCTAGATACTGAAGTGACCCTTTTTTGTTAAAGATTACCTACATTGTATAATTTAGAGGGGAATACAAAATCAAATAGGTTAAACAACTTCTAACACTTAATTTTTGAAATAAGCTATTTAGTAATTTAAAGCTTTCTTTCTGCATTTGTTTTAAGCCAAGTCAGCTATTGCTTTTAGAGTGAAGTACAGGCTCTTTTCACTTTCAAAGCCCACAATACCAATGGTTTTACTATGATGCCTTCAAAACTGTCTTCTGCTTCTGGTAAACAAAAATTTTTATGCCATATCCTTATATCTTGTCATTATCCCATCCTGCCAAAACAGACACTACAGCATTAACAACAGCAGCTTCAAAAATGCCAAAGATCTCCACTTCCGCACCTGGGTTTTTAAATTAGGGGAGCAAGTTCTTATATTAGACAGTGATCTGCTTTCAAACAAAATGGAAGGCAAATGAATTGTGCTGTATATCAGTTACTAAAAGACCAAGAGAGTACTTAGTATTCCAGCATGGTTCAGTATCAAATTAACACAGCTTATGCATAGGATTAATATAAGCAGCCAGGGAAGTTTTGAGTAATTTTTACTTTGGGATTATAAAAATGCCAAACCCCTGAATTTATTTCTACATGCATGTATTCAAATTCTAGAAGAAAGTTGTATGATGGGATCTGATTCCCATTCAGTGAAGTTTAGAATAGAGTTCCCAGTTGTACACGGCATATACTATCACCGAGACTAATTCCTACTAATACTTTGTATTCTTCCTCCATCCACAAGACTTATTACAATTACCCATAATTCCACTTTGAAAAATTAGGTCTTGGAAGCCCTTTGAAGGAAGAGCCATCTTGGTACTCAGCTGAGGTCTCAGGTTCTCAAACTAATTTTTCCATCGGTTAACTGCTGTCTCTCCAACAGCATTCAAACTTCCCTTTACTACAGCACAAATGACAACGACACAATGCAGGCATGCTACTGGCATCTAAAAATCTAGATCTCAGCATGTCTAGCTCACTAAACAACACTAAACAGTATTTTATATACTTCCTTTAAAAAAAAAAGTTTAAAAATAATAGCACGGCAACAGCTTATGTGCCTCACATCTCTGCACCAACACAAGAGAAGCCAGTGGATCTCTCCTACAGCAACTCACAGTTCTTTTCTTCCCTCATCACCTCATCCTGTGGAATTAGTGAACACTGAAGAGACTGTGTATTTGGGTCAAAAAGAATAACATGCCTTATGTGCATCTGAAGATCATACTTAAGTGAATTATCTTGTTGTCATTTCAGGGAGCTTGTCAGCTAAGGTGTGCTGATTTGCAAACTGACCCTGAAATACAGAACTGAAGGCAAGTAAAGAAATTCATGGTAAGGGGACATGCTAGACTTGCATTGCTATAAAGAAAAAAAGAAAAAACAGGAAAGTTTAATACACCACTGCCTGTAGGGGTAGCTAAAGCAGACTGCCAGCTACAGTAAAGGAGTTGCATCCTACTTTGGTACAGATGCAAATACTCTTTTAAGCTTGTCATCACTAATGCAAAGATTTAATCGAGTCAATATCATGTTTATGATGTGTCAAAGGATACATTGTAAGCAAAACCGTCTGATATGTGACTGAATGAAGTCAAAGTGTTCATCTCTGTAGTCATGCTCTTTTTCCAGAACGCTGATGGCATCACACTGTCAAAATAAACACAAAATTAATATAGCACTTCCAGTTACCTGTTGAAATAGCAGTGCTGCTACACATCCAGTTCACAACTGGGCAAGGGGGATGGAGCGGGGTGGGTGGTGCAGAGAAAAACAAAAACCTGCTAAGATAGTTTAGAAGCATAATTGAACCTTGTTTTAAAAAATAATATATAACTTGACGTGCACGTACTGTGGTCAGCACTAACTTGGGAGCTTAACTGATTGCCATTTTTCATTCACTCCCCCTCCCCCTCCTCTAACGCAATAACTCAAGTCTCTGTTGAAGACTGACCCACTGAATGACACCACCATTTTCAGCCCAATGTATTTTTACACACTGTGGTATTACAGGACATAGCTGTTTTTATCCAGTTACTAACTAGGCCTTTGTGAAGGGAGGCAAAAGCAAGAAATGCAGAAGCAGGAAAAAAAATGGGGGGGAAGGAGTGAGGAGAATAACAGAGAGCTAGCAGGTAAGAAAAAAGGTGCTTTTCAAATGAGAGTGTTAGCCTTCCAGTGGAGGAACAGCATATGCATCGAAAGGTTCGTTCTTTCATTGCAGGCGAGCAGAAGCTGCGGATGCAATATGCTAATGCCAGTGAGAACTAACGGGCTGGGACAGGGTCAAAAACCCAAAAACAAAGCCAAAAAAACAGCCACAAGAGAACCACACCATTTTTTCTTTAGACTAAGAATATGGTTACATATCTAGCAGAAACCAAAACAGAGCAGAGCAAACACCCTAAAAACTGAGGAAAGTTAATGTAACAGCACTTCACTAACTAGAACCCTCAAATATATTCATCTTCAGGAAAAAAATCAGAAATATTAAAAAAACTACCAAAACACTACTTGCAGAATAAGGACTGTTGAGATCAAGGGGAACTCTAGTTGCTTACTAACCAGCTCACTTCTGTGAGCAAAACCAGGTCTGAGGTATTCCTCCATTCCTTGAAAACTGGTAGAACTAAAGGAAAAACTAATCCCAGAATAACATGCAATCAGAAGATAACCAACCTTCAACATTAAACATTTTAAAATTATTCTTATGTAAGGTATTCGGAATGACACTGCTTCCCACCCCAAATCCACAATTGGCAGAGTTGCTTAAATAAAATATGCAAAAAGACCTAAAATGTGAAACAAACCTTTGTACAAACTACTACTACTGGAATGCCTAAGTTACATGTTAGTGTATCTGCACCCAGGGGTAAAATCACACTGTCATCTTTGTCTTCCTGTAATGAAGTATTTCTTCTCTGTGGAGAAGCTGGAAAATCCTCGCCTGGTTCTATATATTCCTGGAAGTCTCTTACCACTGAAAGTAAAAAAAGTTATATTAAAAGATCAGCTACTTTATTATTTCAACAATGATTTCCACTGCCATTGATCTCTAGCACTGTTGATTGTATAGTAGTTCTGCTTCTTTGTGTTGAAAAAAATGAGCATGCACCGAGTGCTGACTATTTATTTGCTCTGTGTAGCACAAGAACTAGTAACATTGAGATCTGCTTTACCAGTCGCCAGAACACGACCAGATAAAACTGTCCATAAGGACAGCATTAGCCCATTTGTGTTTTATCATTATGGAACCACTAGGAAGTTGCTGTTAACTATTACTGCTTGATAAATTTCCTAAAGGAGACAAGTTTCCTTGCATTCTTCTTGGCAAAATTAATGGAACAATCTGTTAGAATAAACAGAATTAAGCCTTACACATATTGCTTAGCTGTTACTGTATATGAGGTTTTACCTAAAAACCCTTTTCTCTGTACAGTGAATCTACAGTAGTAATAAGCAAAAAGCATAGAATACACAAACATGAGTT
>VZSC01009234.1:202956-216399 GCA_013398225.1 Steatornis caripensis | reverse complement strand
TCAAACATGAGTTATTAATTAGGTAATAGCATGTTAAATATTTGGTATGGTTTTACAATAGATCAGCTACTACTTTAAAATTTAGCAAGAAGGGTAAGTCAGAATATAACAAGAATTAAAAAAAAAAGTTACAAGTCTAACTGTCTTGTCAGGTTCCAATGCATACACCCAAGTCTGTTAAAGACATGGTCACTTACCATTCCGACAGACAGGGATGCAACATAAGCCATGAAATGTCCGTACCTTTCACATCACGTGTCCTGTTTCACACAGCAGAAACAGGATTCTACCAAACCCCACCACTGATTAATTTTCCATGAGTAACACATCCTGATTCAGCCAAAAAATCAGGCAGCAAGTCAATTTAGCTGAATCATGCACACTAGCAGCTAACTACTCCAGTACATTCTCACTGCTTTGTCCTGATTTATGTTAATCCATCCCTATCTGCACTAAACTGATCAAAGCCCTCTGAGTTTATACATAGAAAAGCATTAGCTGAATTAACAGAGCAAGACTTATTTTGATACCCTAGAGGAAAAAAAAGATGTATTAGGCCAAGTTTATGCAATTTTTCTACAGATCTTGGAGTTCACAATAACAAAAAGCACATGCACAGATTATCATCTCTACTTGAACACTCAACTCAGGCTCTTATTCAGGGAACGCTATTACTTTGGTCTGGTCTGAGAGCTTCTGAGAGCCTCCCAAATTGACTGTGTTTTAAACCCAGAGTTCTCACCCAGCTATGCCAGCCATTCAAGGGAATCTTGCCTACACAGCATCCTGTCTGTTCTGGGATAATTGCATGCTAAAATAGAAGTCACACTACTCCAGTGCTAGATAGAAGTCCTCTGGTGGATTCCTAAAATTCCCATTGTATGATCCTAACATAGTAATCTTTATACAAGTACAGAAAACAGTAAAAAGGAGGATTGATGTAGTATATCACAGCTCAACGACTCTGGAATACAATCTCAGGACTTCCTCAGAGACCCAATTAAAGTGACCAGGCCACAATGCTTCATTAGACGCAGCTGAATTCAGGAATTCTAACCCTTCACACATAGCTGCTATGAATCTCCTAATGCCTTCCCATACCAGTTTTAGTCCTCACAGCGTCTGCCTTTGACTGGAGTTAAGTTGCTAAAACTGGAAGACAAACACAGCAGCACACCTCCAGAAAACTACACACACAAACCCTGAGTAGATTTCAGTCCTCTTAGCAAATTAATTGGCTTGCAGGAGCCTCTCAGGAGCACTGAGCCTGACACAAGAGTAAAGTAGGACCATGTAGCCAAAAGACAGGCAAACAAGATTCCTCCCTCCTCCTTCTGGCAGCATCAAGCTGCTGCCTGCCTGGCAATGCATGAAGCCACATCATAGGAGATTCAAAACAAAAACAGCTTCCAACCATATCTGGATTGGGTCCCAGGCTTCTATTTTACCCAACACACAGACCATCAATATCTGTAAGAAACAGACCAGATAACAGAACAAGAGAGCAGATGAAACTTTTAATGAGTAGCTGCTTTTCTTGAGTCACTTCACTTAAATTTTCTGGATTTTGTACAGTTTCACTGTTCTGTTCAGTCAGTAAAGAAGCAAAACTATCAACCTACGTATTTTGGATAACGGAGATACTGTGTTCTTACTACTTTCATCCAGTAAAATCCTATCCTGAAACTGTTTTGGGGGGTGTTTAATACAGACACGCACACTCTAACACCAGCCCCCGAAACCAAACCAAACCAAAAACCACACCTAAAAGAGCTCAGCTCCTCCCTCCTAAGCAAGTTCTTGAGTTCTTTTGGAAGATACAATTCTCAAGGAGGATACTTCCCTTAGAAGAATCTCTCTTTTAAAATAAACAAAACAACCAACACCCTCCCCGCCACTCCAGAGTATCCACAACTGTCACCTTACAGGTTACTTTACCACGGCACGGCTACAACCTGCATTTCTGAAAAAGCTATTCAGCAATCTGGCAGTCAGTTGCTTAAGAACGTACCAGTTACAAGACAGCAACTTCAGACTTACAAAGTTTAATCACACTCTTTGATCTTAACACACTGCTTTCTCAAATGCTCTTCCTTGTAGTAATTCACCGAGAGATGAATGGGAAAGATTCATGTTTTAGTACCCTAGGGGAAATGCAGTGACTACCCAAAAGTAATACAGAGCTATGATGTTAGTGAGTTCAGTTGGATAATTGAAGGAATTCTGCAAAATCTTTGTGTTCTGCATGTTTAAAACTAAAAAGACAAGACAACTGATAGAGCTACATCATACCCATGCCAAAACAAGCATATAGCTGCATTAGTGTCAATAACAATTATGAGAAAACTCTTCAAGTAGAAAGGGCCCAGACATTACCACGCTGTCATGAATCCTTTCAACATTTACGCTTTTGATAGGCAGAGAACAGGTCCCGGATTATCTAGACTGACTAATTACAGGAACAGTTAAGAAGCTGATGCAGTGATTTGCCTTTAAAATAAATAAAGGAAAGAATTGAAAGCTCAGAAGTTTTTTCTCTTGGGAGAATCTTATCTAGAAAAATCTGTAAGAAGGAAGACTGTAAATTCAATGCAGCTGTGTTCATTCTGAAAACTTTCCCCCTCTCCCCTAAATTAACGTACTTCTGTTAAAAAGAAATACTAGTATTTTTCATATAGCTACTTGAGACTTATCTGAAAGCTTGACTTGCTTGGTAGCTCCTAATTTTAAGTAACATTTCAAAAGAATGCAAAAGACTGCAATGGAGAGATTAAATGGTGCAGAAAGCATCAAGCATGTTTGATTTAAACTGATTGCTATGTATTTGCAGAATACTCACACTTTTGTTCCATTTCCTTCATTTCTTCAGGAGGAATTTTTAACTTGTCAATGTGTTCTCTTACAACACTGGCCCATTTTTGTAAAGAATCCAGTGCAGTCCAAGGCCTAGACATGTCTACGACCAACATAACTAGAGTGTCCTTTAGAGAGCTTGCCTCCATTGCAAATTTAAGAAGACCTTTGTGATACAGGTCACCATCCAAAATCCATACATTACATCTTGTTTGGTCTACAAAAAAGGAAACATATCTTATGAGAGTTACTTGAAACAGTCCATTGCATAATGGCTATTAAATCTTCTTTAGACATGTAATGTACAAGGAAGAAAGCAGATGACATGTTTTATCAGTCAACTGAACATACGTAACAACACAGCAAAGTGCAGCTTGTGGAGACTCTCCCTTGTCTTCCAAACCCTGATGTTTAATGGTTGATAACTGAAGATCTTAAGTACATTACCTGGAAGTGAGAATCCAGAGATAACACTCTACATTTCCAAAATTAATGTTCCCCATTTTAGAGAGGGAAAATGTTTTCTTCAAGATGCAACTTAGAAATAGGGAATTGGGTGAATTCAGCCACCCCTTCTCAGCCCTTGGTCTGCTCAGCTCTCAAGGACTGCCATCTCCCCTTCACAACTACAATGTGATATGCCTATATAACTCTTAAAGAACAGAATCTAACTTGGCCCTTCAGAAAACTGGAGCAGAACTGCAAGTTTGTAACAATTTAGATGGACTTAGGGGGCAAGAAAGTTATTCTTCAGATTCACAAAAGGACATTGACCATACAAATAGACCATCCCACTGCTTTTTTTACTCCCCTAAAACACCATACTCCAATATTCAGGGATACTTCAGCAGTAAATGAAGAGCTGGTGGTTCAAACTTAGATACCTTACTATAATTACGTTTTGCCTTCAGGTAAGTTTTTATTACTTGTTACAGAAGTTCTCAGGAAGACATTTAGATCAAAAACTCAATCCTCTTAGCCCCGGTCAAGTCATCTTTGAGACCAATAGCCAGACGTGGAAGTCAGGAAAGCAGGTGATTTCAGAAAAAAAGGGGACAACTTTTTCTGGTTCTCCTATCTATATTTGTTCTTTAGTATAGACAAGAAGTCACATTTTCTCCCCAGCTCCCCGTACGTCCGCATTCACATTCTACTACCTCTAAGCATTGCCTCTAGATAATTCATCACACCTCTACAGTGCCTGGTCGTACTCCTTCCCTTGTTCCCCCATATATAAGCATCAGTTATCCATTCTGTAACTGCAGGTATTTGGGGTCTGAATCTTAAATATCTCTTTTACCTTCTAGCCATAAGCCAACTCAAGCCAGTTGAAACACAGCTTCTACTTGACCTTTTCCTTCCTTCAAATTTTTGGGTTGGTGGTTTGGGGTTTTTTGTTGTTGTTTGGTTGTTTTTAAGATCTCCTTTAGCAGTGCACACATTTTCCTACCCATTAATACACAATATGTAGTCTTGCAGATTTTGATACCACCAAGAGAAAGGTTTCTCTGCATGTTCAAACAAGATAAATACTTGCTACAGTAATTGAGATGCAACATAAGAGCCCAAGCACGTTTTCCTCTAAGCCTGGGGAATGCACTTTTGCCTACCATCCATTCAGAATGTTGCAGCTAAGACTGCTTCCCTGGTCTTGTCTTTTCAGTCTTTTCTTTTGACTGATTCCTCTTTCATGGTATATACTAAAGGAATTACACTGAGAAATTTCCTCATTATACAAATCACTCATGGCCTAAGCTGGACTCCTACAAATTATAAAGAAAGAAAAACATCCCATTGTCATTCCAAATATCACACTACTGAACCATTGCTTTCAAATTGGTTTAAGATATTATTAGAAATACAAACTTACCGTCTCGATCTTCATCATGCACATTTAAATACAAATACTCCATTCCTCTTCCTTTTTTGTATTCCTCTATTCCTTGAATTTTTCCTATTAAGCTAGTTTTACCTGCTCCATCTTCACCTGGAGAGACAAAAGTTAGACACCACTGAATCTTTAATCACAGTTACATGTTGAAAACCACTTGGGGCAAGAAGGAAACCATATACTAGCAGGGTGACTGAGCTCATTAAAGTTTTGAAATATAGCAGGCTTTGCCCAACCCATCCGTATGTTCCAAGTACATGCCTCAGCTTCAAATCTTATTTCCAATTATTGATAAATGCAATTATGCCACTAACTATCCTATCTGAAACAGGCTCTCACATGTATCTTTGAAAAGATAACTTAAAGTACTGAAACACCTCAAACAATTTCAGCCTTGCAACTGCAACCGAAGCAGTAACAAAGTCTTCCTAAAGTAGAATTCAAGTCACAGTAAAGCTCATCTTAAAACCAGAAGAATGCTCTCTTATATCAAAGAGCACACACCACCAGGCTCAGTAAGGCAAGTCTGTTTCCTCAGTTTTATGGGCTGGTTTCTTTGAATCTTTTCTCTGTTACAAGTCTAAAGAGGTGACAAACAGTAAGCCCATTGCCTTACCCTACAAGTGTATTTGGGCACACACACACAGTGACAAGCCTGCAATCCAGTTCCATTCACTCCTATTCTCTCTCCTCCAAAGGGAGCTCAGATAACCAGTGTACCTTAACAGCATAAGCACAGTGTCAAGACCTCAACTACTGCGAGGGACTCTTCTTGAAAAACTTCTAACCATATGTCCCAGAGCTGGAAAACTTCATGTGCAGTTTTTCCAGTTTGAAAGAGTTACCAAGCTGAATTTGGATACGAAGCAGGGTTTTGCCAATCTAATTTGGCAGTACGATGGGCACATAACAGTTACACATTAGAAAATCCTTCTAACTCACTCACAGATTATAAAATTAAGATTAAAACCAGGTTCCTAAGAAGTACTTTATCAGTTTTATGCCAAACAAAACATTTTATTTCCAAGTCTCTCTTATACAAGGAGGGTATAAAACTTGCTTTTAACTACATAACAAAGAGAAGAGTTCAAGGACAGTAATTCTCACTGCTAAACGTAATTCAGTTTTCCCTTTAAAAGGAACTGATCATGATCTTATAGACAATGTTATAGCTACATTAAAAAGACTACAGATATAACCGCAGAAAAGAGCAGAAAAATCATACTTTGATAGACTGATTTTGAATTTATTCAACATATCATTCCCAAGATTACTGCATGAAGTCTTCAATTTAGTTCAGCTTTATTTTCAGATTTCACTAAAAGTCTAGAAGCTACCAGAAAGCATAAGACTGTCTACTCTAAGTAGCCCAGGGAATTTTACTCAATGGAATGAAAAGGCATTTAAAACAACAAAAGAATGTAAATTAAAAAAAAAAAAGAGAGAGAGTGTGAAAAATAAGACCAGAACTGAAGTTGAAGATCTAGTTAAGTATAGAGAAGTTAAGTGAAAAATAAAGTTGTATCAGTTTAACTTTTTCAATGTTTAAGAGTTTGTTTACTGGTTCCTTAACTATATTAAATCAAGACGCACCTAAGAAAACAATTATAGTTAATTTTAAATAAACATTGGAAAACTAGCTATTTTCTATTCACACATCCAGTTTTTCACCTTCTTGTGAGAATATTCTTTTAAACAAAAATTCTGCCCAAGAAGAGTTCAAGCTTCTTTACCAGAGATGAATTACAATTCTTCCTCTACCCTCACCCAAGTACTTACCCAAGCTTCTTAAATTTGTCATCTGCAAATAACTGGGGAGACTGTATTAAGACCTGTTGCACTGACATGTTATGCTGCTGAAGTTGCTATTACTTTTGCCAACAATTTCTGTATGATTCATTCTGTTATTTTACCTTTTTGAACAGGCAGCTTCAATTAATTTGTGCCAGCAGAAGGCTCAAAAGGTAAGACAAAACAAAATTTGGTATTCCTTTTAAAGAGGGGTTGCACTTAACAGCTTTCCTAGTTTCTCAGGACAGCTGACCTCTAGCTAAGTTCTCTTGCATACTAGTTTGTTTCACATAGGTGGCAATAAAGATTACAATTTGTTTGCATTTGGAAAGTTTAGCATCTTCTGCAAAATACATCTGCCAGTTCTTAACAGAAGTGGCTGCAAAGCTTAAGTCTAAGAAATATCTGTGGTCATGAAAAGTTCTAAACATGACAAAAGATACACTTAAGCAGTCTAAATTAAAACATAGTTATACAAATGCTAATATCTATGCAACATTATTGTTTGAAAGTGCTCATGATAAACAATATAGGCAAACTTGATATACATGTCCCACAAGCCCCTTACTTATCATAGCTGTGTGTTGTGTAATTTCCTCCCCACACCTGTATTTCCAAATGCCTGAAGTAAACTGAGGTTCAATACTATTAAGTTAATATCTTATGGCAAAACAAGAGCTGGAATTTTATTTTCCCCCCTCAAGTTTTCCAGTAATTATCTTCAGTATCTACACAGACAGAAATTTTATCAGTACAGCATAAGACAAGCTGATCGGATATAAAATTAGTACTTTTGGATGCATACGCACACACAGTAGTCATTTTAGCCATCCATCACAGAATTACCTAAATTTAATCTGTTCTATGAAGAAGATTCTACTCCCTTTCTCCTTAGCAAATATCCACCCATTTCAAAACACCAATATCAGGTAGGTGGATCACTGACATACATAACTGTATCATACAAGTTACTGCATGCAGAGAGCAGTGCTCATCATTCACATTCACTAGAAAGCCAGAATGATGAATCAGTGAAGTTTGAAGGGACTAGTACTACTTTCATTAATTACTCAGGTAAATGAAGAGAATACTACACTTTGCAGATGATGTAAGAGAAACCAAAAGATCTGTGGAGAAATGGGTTAGAAGCAATACTGACAAGTGGTCCAAAACAAGTTAGCAATGCATAAACCAACCAGTCTACAGACAAGATGACTCGCTTGCAAGCGTGCAAGATAGCTGCCTATGCCCTGTTCTACAGGGGATCCAGAGTTCTCAGCGGATTTAGGCCAAATTCGAGTCAGTATTATGGAAAAAGGTGTCAGAAAGTAAACCCAGGACCATAGCATATGACATAAGGACTTCCTCCTTTTTGCCCAAACAATTAATCATAAAAAGATAGGAAAAGATGACTGCCTTGGCCAACAGAACATGCTGAGACCTGAGGTTCCATCTACCTCTACTTTCTGTTTTTAGTACGTTCCATATACCTTTTAAAGTTGTGACAGCTGCAAATGTATTTGTATCCTTGTTATTAATTTATTTTTTCCAATGTTCAGTCTTCAATATAAAACACCTGAAAAGTCAACAAACTGAGTATGTCGAGTTATGCTAGGAAAGAGCAGCAGTATAATTTTGCTTCGTAGTTACTCTTCCGTAAGAGTATCAAAATACAAATCAATCTTAAACCAGTGCTTATCTAAAACTCCTGATTAGTTATTACAAATCTCATCAGCAAATTAATTCTAAGTGCGTGCAATGCTAGCTTAAGACTTCTCAAAACTCAAACATTTTATTGCAATGCCTTTAATATGTATCGAAGCTTCTCTCCACCACAGGAGGGTGGAAAAAGTATTTCTAAGGAAATTGAAGTCTATTAGCTATTTTAGGTTTGATGGATAGCGTACAGCACTGTAATGCAATTAGCGGTAAGTACTACCAGGCAAATATGTAAAAGTATATATGCTTTCTAAAAAATAATTTCTCAATAAGATACATATATACACACACACACTATACAGCATTTAAATTACAAACTCTAAGACACTTAAGCATATTTATCTTTTTTGTTGTCTCTTGAGCTCTCTAAAGTATATGAAAAAGTAATGCCGCTTAGTTTCAGACAAAAGGGAAATTTCATATTCCTCACACTTAAACATCATTGCCTGTTTAAAAACCCAAATGTTTCATAATATTAAAGTGCTACTGAAGCAATATATAAAACAGTGCCTCATGCACCTTCAAAAAGAAAGAGTCATCATAATACTCCTCTTCCCTCCAAAATTTTGAGATGGAAAATCCTTTAGCTTCTCTATTTTTAACTGTGTGATAATTAAATTAACAATTGACTTCTGTATGTAAGCTTACAAAGCAAAACATTTCTGACACACAATTTTCAATATAGAATTCCAAAGCAGAATAAAAATCAAGTAGACATTTGCAAATTTAAGATTTTGTATGCTTCTTTTGCCAGTACCACAAAAGGTCCTCCTTTTCCAGAGTAAATCCTAAAGAACTAAAATTCTCCATTACATCAAACTGCACTTACACATTAATATTACAGTGAGGAAACAGAAGTGATGCTGCCAGCAAGCAGTGGTACACACCAAAGCTGAACACAAAAGGGGGACAACAGATTTAGTTGTGCAGAGAAGTCAGGCTAGGAAGCAGTTGAAATAAAGCCAAGCCAATCTGCTTACACACAGTATTTCACCATCTTGTTAACAAAAGGGAAAGTTTTATACTCAAGTAAACAAAAGCCGTTTCATTTTTATCCCCACACTGCTACGCTTCACTCCTCTAATGAGCTCCTCTAGGTTGGGGTTGTGCTCTTCAAAAGCTTCTCTGTCCAAGGTGCTACACCGTCTACAAAACAGAGTTTGAGGACATCCTTGTTGCTGCCTATATTCAAAGATATAGGAAGCCGTAATCCAAAACCCTGCCCAGCCTCCCACCTTCTCACTACTGCAGGCAAAAAGTATGTTTACCGAGCAGAAAATGGAGTATCACTAAGTGTTTTGCTACAATACAGAATTTAGCAGAACGGTCACCCATAGATGGGAAGGGTGGGCAACGAGGTGAAGGAATCGCCTTCCATGAATGCGGCCAAGCAGACACTTACCTATGAACTGCTGCTTAAACAGTTCAGCCGTAAATGATCACATTAGAGAGAACTTAGGCTCTTCTATCACAGACCTTCTCTAAACTTTCAAGTAAACATTTCAAAATTAAGAATATTTACTACTCATGCTATTGCCACATTTCTTTCCGTTTAGAAAACGAAAACAGGAGTAGATTTTCACTTGTCTTAAAACAAGACACTTCTTACTTCTCACAAAAGTCTATACATGGAGGAAAAATCAATGTGTTTTCTCCAGGTCAGACATGAGTTTTGACTTTTCATTTAAATTGCTTCCCCACTTTAAAGTGTCAACTGTGTTTAAAATATGGCAAGCAAGGAAACAAGGTGAATATTTCTTCTGTGTCATCAGTATTGTTGGTCTGCCCCTCTTCCATCCGGGGCTCTGATTTTTTTTTTTCAGCAGCTATTTGAAAAGCTCTTAATTGTGTGTAATCTATAATCCTACTGGTTCCTTGATAGAGTTTTTTGGTTGCTTTTTAAAACCATCAATTAAAATTCAGCTTGCTATGAGAATTATACAACTCATGTCTAAAAAATACATTCAAGCAAGGCCAGGCAAAACTAGAGATAGTGATCCTAATTAACCCCTTCCACCCCTCCCAAAAGGCATATTTTTGTGAACTAGCTTTATACTTTTTACAAAACAAGATGGCTTCTGGGTGGAACAATTCACGACATCTAATATTTCTAACATAAAATATTTGATATTTTTATTAATAGAAAAAACCCACCTCACAAATAGGATAGAACAAAGTCATCAAACCCAAGCCTGAGTTACCAAACAGGGCAAAGATGCCTTCCCAGAATCACAGAGCGATCTCTATTCCACACCATGTGGAACATCTGAATCCTAATACAGTGGTGTCTTCCTACTAGAACCAAGTGGTTGTGTACTACAGCTATTTTCAAGATAAAATACTTCTCACAAGCTAGTAACTGCCTTTTCCACAGCCCCATATGAATGAGACTTGTTTACACATACTGTAATAATTGAAGAATGCCTTTTGCAGAACAAGACCAAAATAATCAGAGTAAGCCACATTTAGCTTGCTTTCAGAGATCTGAAGAACGAAATTAATTCTGCTGATGAGACCCTTCTCTAGAATCCCTCAAAACAACATGGAAGTTCACAATAAGTAGGTCATGTCAAGTCTTCAAATCAGTTGCCACTAAATTATGATTTACTCATTGGACAAAAAACTTCTCCTCCTCTAAGTTTATTTTACTCCACCAGAGAAGTCTTTCCCCTCACATATGATTCACTTGGTATTTTTGTGGCACTGAAAAATTAAGTAACTTTTCCAAAGAGCACGTGAATTGCCCTTCTGTGTTACAACATGATAGAAAGCAGATTGTAGACAACTGTTCCAGCATGCCTTTTGTCAAGTCCTGCACCACAAGACTGTGGAAACGGGTACAGCAGTAAACAGTGTTAATTATGTTTGGAGAAACCCACAGTCACAGAAACCCAAATATTGCACAGAATTCTATAGTGAGTATGAACAGCATACATCTCTAATGCAAGCCTTCTCCTTTAACACAGCAATAAGTCATCTAACGTATTTTACCCAGGTTCACTACCAAAGTAGAATAATCTTGTGTTACTATCAAAGGGACATCTTTATCGGAACTCGTGCCACTAACCTGCCAGGAGAACACAGCAGCACAATTCCTTTCACTGTTCCTCACCTTTGGAGCTTTTGCAAAGATAGACAGGACACTATGAAGAAGTACTGCTTAGTTCTAAAGAAAAAAATGTAGCTGCAAAACAAGCAATCAGAATTTTATCTAGGTCAATGCCCCATCAAAACAATTGACACTTTAGAAGTATAACTCTGCTGATTGAAGCAAAACTTCGCTACATTTGGAAGGTTTTCATTGCCTGTAGAAGGTGAAGAAGTTGCAAGAAGAGGGGGAAAAGAAGCTATCTGACTTAACTTCTGCAGTACTGAGAATTAAGAAACATTTGAGATGACCAATAAGGACAGTATCAACAAGTGGTATTTCACTACCTGTAATGATGAAATGATCACAGTGAGACTTTCAGCTATTTGAATACAAAAAAATAAAATCAAAAAGTAATTTTTATAGTGTTGAGTAAAAATGTAAGTGGGCAGATTTTATATTAGTTTTATATACTCTCATGACAATTTGCTGTATCGGAACTTCAAAATTAAGTACACCATATTCCACAGATCCACTAAAAGAAAGGAGCAAGCTACAAAAGCTCTTCAAGATGTACCATTTTCTACAATAATAGCCATTCCAAACACATGTACACACAGAAGAGCGTACCTGTAAATTAGCTGTAGACTATGGAAACTTCTCAAGCATCCTGACAGCCACTGGACAGGAGCAGAGCTCAAAGACTCAAACAAACAGGCATGGCCCTGAAAAGCGAGATGTCTGGGGTAAAGAGAAAATGTGGACATAAGGCAGATGAGCACTCACTGCCCACTAAACTCAAAGCGTTTATCACCAAATGAGATAAAACACAAAGAAAACCAAAATGCTGGTGATTCAGTAGAAGCTTTAAGTGTGCAATACAGACTCTTGGAGTCAGGTGTACATGCGTCACTGGATGGTTTGACATCATCAGAATTGCAGGCAAAGGATCTACTGCGCTTCAGAGACAGAGGAATGTATGAAATACAAAAACAGATAGAAAGCAGCTATTCAGTTCACTTGCAAGCTGGGAGCCTGTTTTCTTGTGCATCCTGGAATGACTTTGAGCGTTACTGCTTGAATGTATGTTGCAGTTTATTGGATAGGTGATTAGTTCGGGCCTCTGAATTCAAGCCTTCACACATTCTGTAACAGTATGGATTCCATCCATAACTTGCAATGGTGACTTTCTAGCTGATCCCTCTATTCCACTTGCTGGTTCAGATCATAGTGGGAAGGGAATGAACAAGAGAGCTCCCAGTTATAAGCATCAGTTTTCTCATCACACGCAACAAAAAGCATCAATCTCCTCTCCTTAGATACCTTTTTATTATAGAAGTGAGCAGAAGAGACAGTTCGGGGGTGGGGGGGAGAAAAACAACAACAACAAAAACACTTCTTTGGCTATCTGCAAAAAGTAGCTAGAAATGTCACTGTGAGCACTTGATTTCCATAAGAAAGCAGGGACATCTTATGTTTTCTGCTGGTGTAGTTTCCTAAATGAGGTAGCTGTGGTCACTATGACAGAACTGCCTAGGAAGCAGAGCGTGCTTGCCTTACAGAAACATTCAGGAAAGCTTGCATTTTTGTTATTTGTTCACATAAGAACAGAAAAATGTTTTTATACAACATGTGGTGCCAATTAAAGTTTAAAGTCTCACAGAAAAATAGTTACTGAAAAAATGTAAGTGAAACAATTTTGAAGAAGTAAAACTATAAGTTAATATAATTTTGGCCTGTTTTGGGCAGAAAATTACCAGTATTAAATGTTAACGTTCGCTTCACAAAATCATGTGCCATATCTAGATATTAACATTTGTCATTCCGGTTTTCTTTAGTTATTTCTATGATGTCTTGAACTGTTTTCCAGGTTCTTAAAAATGAGATGTTACATACCTAAAAATAAACACTTAAATAGCAGAATTAGCATGCCAGACATAGCCAGGTTCCCAGAACTAGACATACAACTATATATGGTGTTTGAAAAATATAAATGCTGCAGGCAAATTAGAAAACTTGTCCTAGCAAACAAAAGAACACTAAAGTGGTGGGTTTTGCTGGTGGGGTTTTCTGTGGGGGTTTTTTTTTGGGGGGGGGGGGG
>VZSC01009234.1:151462-199565 GCA_013398225.1 Steatornis caripensis | reverse complement strand
GGCAGGAGCGCGAGCGCGAGCGCGAGCGCGAGCGAGCGCGCGTGCGCGCGCGCGCCCGCCCGGGGACAGGCGCTGGGGTCCGGCGCGCGAGTGCTTGCCGCTGAGCACGCTCGCTTCTGCGGGCGGTGGCGCCCGGCTCCCCGCAGCGCAGGGTGCGGAGGTTCCCGCCCTTCCCTCCGGTCTGTACCAGCCGCCCCGGGAGAGGAGAGGGAGGCCGCGAGTCCGGGAGCGGGTGCGGGTGCGGGTGCGGGTGCCTCGCGTTCGGACCGCCGCCGGCGCAGTCCTAGCCCCGCAGGCGGGGCCGCCCCGGTGAAGCCGAGGTGAAGCGGCTGTCGTCTGCCTTTGTGCCGGTCACTGCTGCGGGCAGGGAGCTCCTGCTGCTGCGAACCCAGTGCCGTTTGCTCGCTAGGCAGCCCCAGCCCTGAAGGAAGCACCTCGCATCCAAGAAAAGTAAGTGCGGCTAGGGGTGAGACGTGCCTTTTGGGGAGGACAGTGGGGTCTTATCCTCTGCAGGAGGCCTGCCCCTTATTCTTCTGTCACAAGTATCACTTTAGAGTTGGGAAAGGGTGGGTCCCATCAGCATCGTTTTTGCAGCTCCACTCTTGCTAAAAGTCCCAGAAGAAGCAAGCAAGGACGTAAACTCTTTTCCCTCTGTTGGCAGAGGTAAGATGCTTGCTAGGGTAACACGTGAATGGCTTTAAAGTCTGTAAAATTTCAGTGGGTGGGTTTTGTCCCTTCAGTTCAGGGAAAAACCTTACACAAGGGTCTTTGCTTGTGTAGCTCCCTTTCAGACAAAGGATGTACATTCCCAGAGCCTCTGGATATGTAGAAAGGTAATGGCAGTATTAGCAACTTACCTTTGCCGGCGGTTTGTACTTAAGTTTTCTCTTGCTACTGTATTTAGTTTTTATTTTTCTTAGAAAACACTGCTTTTTAAGTAGTATTTTAAAACAGGAAAAAAAATGATCCTTTTTTTTTAACCTATGTGTTTCAATAGCTTTCTGTTGCTTTGCAACCCAAACTACAGGCATTCCTTTCGCATGTTGTTTTAGTAGAGATCAGGTGATGGAATGCGTAGGTCACAGAATCACAGAATAGTAGGGGTTGGAAGGGCCCTCTGGAGATCACCCAGTCCAACCCCCCCTGCCAAAGCAGGTGCCCCCAGAGCAGGGTGCACAGGAACGCGTCCAGGAGGGTTTTGAATATCTCCAGAGAAGGAGACTCCACAGCCTCCCTGGGCAGCCTGTGCCAGTGCTCTGTCACCCTCACAGTAAAGAGGTTCTTCCTCATGTTCAGGTGGAACTGCCTGTGCTCCAGTTTGTGCCCGTTGCCCCTTGTCCTGTCGCTGGGCACCACTGAAAAGAGTCTGGCCCCATCCTCTTGACACCCACCCTTTAGATATTTATAAGCATTAATCAGATCTCCTCTCAGCCTTCTCTTTTCCAGGCTGAACAGACCCAGCTCTCTCAGCCTTTCCTCATAAGAGAGATGCTCCACTCCCCTAATCAACTTTGTGGCCCTCCGCTGGACTCTCTCCAGTAGTTCCCTGTCTCTCTTGAACTGGGGAGCCCAGAACTGGACACAGTACTCCAGATGTGGCGTCACCACGGCAGAGCAGAGGGGGAGGATCACCTCTCGGACCTGCTGGCCACACTCATGAAAGTAAATTTCAGTAAAGTCCTTCAGGTATGAAGTAGGTGAAACCACAGTAGCCATATACTGAATTACAGGTACTTGTCATAACAGATGTACAGTTATTGGTCAGAAGTATTTTGTTGTGGCGGAATGCAGATGCAGAAAACTGGCAATGTTTTGGTGGAGATATGTCGTCCAGTAAACAGTACCACTAAATACAGGAATGCTGCTGAAAAGCCACCAAGAAAAACACTTGCTGCACAACCCTAAGTTTTCCCAAGACGGCAGAGCAAACTAGCTTCCCACAGTTGAAAGAGGGAGTTTCTGCTCCCATCTCTTCCCTTCTCTCCATGTGGCCTGCTATGAGTTCCCTTCTTCTGTTATCTCTGTTTTTCATCACTGTTGGGTCAACTGATTTAAACCACTAAAATAGCAGAAAAATTATTACTAGAACGGCAGAAGGACTCATCCAATTTAGTGAGTTGGATCAGCTTGTGGAAAGAATTTGACCAATGGTAGAGCCAGAACAAAGGGTGGGGAACAGGACTGACTGGAGAGTAAGGAGAGAAAGAAGAAGCAGTTTGAATCTGGAAAACAGTGGGATGGGAATGCCCTTTCGGTGACAGCGAACAGTTAGGTTGGTTCAACTGCGGGTCAAGTTGCAGTTCTAAGAAAAAGGAAAAAAACAAAAACTCTGACAGAATCTACAATACATTTCCTAACTGAAACAACTTGCAGGAGTCCAAACTTCAACTACCTACTTCAATCAAAAGGCATAACATCAGCTTTAACCCAATTTGACAAATAGGTTGATATTTATCCTGGTGTGCGGTCTTGAGATTTTTGTGAAACTTTACTAGAAGTGGAAAAACCTCTAAAATCCAATAAAATAGCTTTTTAACACCTCACGCACAAAGGCACTGAAAATAAGAGTTTTAAACTCCTTCATAGCACTCATTATATTAAATTATGTTCCATATCATATTCACATGTGAACTATATTAATTTGAGGTATGTAAATTATATTCTCCTAGGACTTTTTTGAAACCAGAATGTGTATGACAGCAATTAAGTATGTGAAAGTAATAGAAAATAAAATGCTACATGGAAGAACGATATTAAGAGCATATTGCTTTGTGCTGAGTAGGGAACATATTAATGTTGAGAAAAGACAGTGCAATTTTCCTCCTCTTCTGCTTTTACAGAGGTAACAGTGCTAGCTGGAAAAAAAAATGAGTCTAGTGATTGTAAATCTACCAAAGATTATTCACAGTGAGAGAGACCACCTCTTTTCTTTCTTCCCTCCTTCCCTGACATCCATTCACTCTGGAGTCTTTTTAAGGTGGCTTTCACTGTCTCATCCTCTTGTAATGGAGGATTTTGCTGTGTGCCTTAAGAGTGTGTACAGTCAAGATTCTCTGAGGATTCACTTACCAGATTGTCACACCTGACAGTTCTGATGATGGCTGTGTGGTATATTTGCTGCCTTTGCAACAAACAATCCCTCCCTCCTATTCTGCCTCCTCTCCATTTTATTTCTCTCAGGAGCTGCAGAGTGGAAGGTGAAAATGGAAATGCTTGGCGTAGTACTCTCAGCTTAGGTTTGAAAAAAATCAAGATGTTGGGAGAATCAAGTCTTCATCAACTGCATAGTATGCAGATACAGTATCTCAATTAAATTATTCATAGTTAGCTGTGCAGCGTGATAGGAAGAGGAAATTTAGGAAAACCCTGTAATGAAGCAACCATAGAAAATGGGGGGGGGGAGGGAGAGGGAAATCAGTAAGACATTATTTCCTTTCCTCACCTGTAAAATAATTTTCTGTCTGGCAAAATGATCCTGTGAATGTATGGGGACAACCATTCCATGCAGCCTGTTCCAGAAGGTAACTGTGAGCAGGAACTGATGTTAACGATGCCCAGCAAACACAAAAGCCTCATTTTCTCCTACCTCACCCAACCTGTAGCTTTTTATCCAGGCACATTAAATATAAGGTCTTACTGGACTATCAAATTGTAAGTTTTAAAGTTACAAGTTTAAAGTAAAACTACCATTCTGATTTGATAGTGTCTTATACCCAGTCACTGTTACGCTTGCAGAGGTAGGTATGACTGTACAACACAGACTGAAGAATCAGGTCCATCAACTATGAGGAGAAGTAACTATGATGAGAAGTGTTGATTGTTAGCAATGCTTTTAACTTGAAAAAGCATTGCAAATGGCTTGACTACATGCACACATAAGGGCAAACCACGACAACATCTCCTTGGCAAATTCATGTCATTTCCTAGTACAGGCAAGATCTACATCCCTCTGTGAGCTGCCCTGGGGTGATACCTAAGTGCAGACCCTGAGAGAGAGAGCGCCAGTTGTGTAGCTGTGAGCTACCTGTGCTGTGCTGACCAAGGTGGGACCAACAGGGAAAGACACCTCCTGTACACAGCCAGTTAACAACTGAGGGAATGGAGTCTTGGTTTCTCTCATATTCTGTGCCTTTTTGGTTTCTTATGTGCTTTGATTATTCTGTACCCCTCTGCTTGTTCTTAACATAGGGCTCGTTGTTGGCTGTCTCTCTCAATGTCAAAACTTTTGTCTGACTTAGCATCATATGAAATCCAAAAAGTAATAGGCCAGCTTCTCTTTCTTCTTGTATTGTCAGTGGTCAAACACTATAAAATTGGTTGCGAATGTAGAAGGCATTTTTTTCATAAGCTTATGGAAATGAATTGTTATAGTTCAATTACATTTAAAAGATACATTTTGGGTTGTTAGAGAGATTTTTCCCTTTAGCAATGTTGACCTTGTTGTTGAAACCAAAATCATAAAGGCCGCGGTGCTCAATACATACTAGTAGTTCACTGTGCAGAAAGCCTTTCTTTGAAAAGGCAACAATGAAGAAGCAGAATACGCAGAATTCGCAACAAGATGTTTTGTTGCCTTTGGCTGTAGTTTATTAAATAGTACAAAACTAAACCTTAAAAAGAGAAAGACAAGTGTGATTTGTCATTATTTGTTGATCTGGATTTGTGTGCAATTAATATTCAGAAAGCATTCATGAAGATGGTAATGATTTTTGAAAGTGCCTTTTTGTAGTATTAGCAACCAGTCATCTGAAAATGAATCTTGAAACTGAATTACTGATTATTTTCTTGTTTACCATGCTCAAGTTATTCTGTCAGGAGGTGAAAAAAATATTGTATAACTTATCTGAATAGTTGACAATAGCACAAATTTCAAATGGATAACATCAACACAGAATTAGTATTTCAATCTGTATGCTGAAATTTGTTAATATAAACTGTGTGGATAATACTTAGGAATAACAAACACATCTCGGGAGACTCAGTGGGATGAATACATACGAAATATTAGACTATGACTAGTTTTGTGTATCACATTTCTGTTTTTTCATTTGACAAAGTATAAGTCTTGTTATTAATCCAATAATTTTTCTTGCTGGTTGGCAGTATAAGCTCTGCAGACCATGCAGCAATCTACCACTTCTAAATTTATTTTCTACATACTGCACTGTAAATTTTTAAGAATATGCAGGGCTAACTGATTTGATGAAGCAGAGTGTTATGGCCCGCTGCAAAGGAGGCAAAGACTCTTTTATTTCACGGAGACAATGTTTTATTTCTTTAAATTTGTTACCATTCTGCAGCAGAGCACCTTAAACGTGTTCAGGTATACCCTTAAATTTGCTTGGAATCAATGGGATTTAAAATGTGCTTTACATGTCTGGCTGATGATTGAAACTATATGCTTGCTATGCATTTGTAGAGGATAACTATGCAGGATCTGATCAGCCAAGAGCTGAATGACTTACTTTCCCATGGGAGACCAGGTATATTCCCTCTCAAGGCACATTCAGCTCTTTCAGGGCCACATGGTATAAGTAGGATTGTTCCTTTGGTTTGAGCAGGATCATCTCTTCAAAGAGAGAAATGTCTGAGTTCATTTTTTTAATGCAATACTGTTTATTCACAAGAAAAAAATATACAAATGAGTAATTTCTCCGATGATTGTAGAGACAGTTGGCAGCGGGCACTTCCTTGCGCATTACTTACGATTCTGCTCCTTTAGTCAGTTCTTTACCTCAGGACTCTGACTGCTTCTTAAGTAGCCGGTTTGCTTTGTACTGGCTTTTTGGTTGTCAGATAGCATGGCTACTTGGGTAGGTTACCATAAAACAAGGAAGGACATGTGTTTGTGATGTGGTAGCTCCTTCATGCATGTTGTCTCAAGGTATCTGTGAAGGAATTTGTATTTGCTCTGTCTTCAGTAGGAATCAGGTAAGATATCTTCCGTTTACAGCAAAATAAGAGTGTTCATAGAGACAGTTACTGCAGAGTAGCTAAAAAAGTGGTTTCTAGTTGGTCATGTCCCTCTGGCCCAGTCCTTGGGTGGTATTTCCAAAACTATTTATAATGCTTCAAAATTTGGAATCATCCTTTGAAAACATTGAGCATTTTTTAGCTGCCACCTAAGTAAGCATTCTAGAGTGCTTAGCTTGGAAAGAAATATTCTAGTTATGTGAGTGTCATATTAAATATATTGGGTTTAGGTTTTCATAATCTCAGTGGCTTAATGAAATTGAATCCTGCTGCCATTTTATCCTGCTTCTGCACAGGAGAGTTTACTTGCTTTGTTACAGGTTTTGTTACTTGCCAAAAGACATCTCTATTTTCAATTTGCTATCTGTTAAAAAGCAAAATCTTTGGAGTATGTTTTATTTATTTACACAAACTGATGTGATTCCCTCCATTTTTCCCTTTAAAAGTCTAGTCATCGAAGGGCCACAGAGTTCAGAAATATATATACGCACACTTCCTTAAACTTCAGTAAAACTGCCGGTTAAAATCATCCTCAGAACTGCATAAATGGATGACTTTCATTGGTATAATCAAGTTATGAACGTAAGACTAACCTGTACTCTACTCTCTGTAAGTTGATACAGACATGCAGCCCAAATAGAAAATAAACAAAAATTGGCAATATGGAGAACTGCCTTAGAATAGCCTCACAGTGTCTTAGGATTTTTTTTTTTTTTCAAATGTTATTAATCTGGTGAGAGCGGAAATACTGGCAGTAAGAGTTGTCACTTGAAAGCAAGCCTTAAAGAAATAACATATTCAGTAAACAGAATTATAAAGGTTCTTTAGAGTGTAAGGAGGCCTGGTTGTTTTGGATTCTTTTTTGGCTTTCATTTAAGACCTGACGAAATCTATCCTTATGTTGTATTAAGAGGTGTTATGTGCAAAAACAATTAGCAGGACTGCACCCAGAATGCCAAGTTGTATTGTCTGGACACATTTTTAACATATAAGGCAACCTTTAAGAAGTAAGGGGCAGAGGGGGGAATCAAGTCATGAGTGGAGAAAATCAGATCTCAGCACCTGGCATTTGTAGCTGTCCTTGAGATAAACAGAGTAGTGGGACAGGGCCATGTGATGGCCCTTTGCCTGAGTGGCTAAAAGTAAACACTGTACACAGTTCATATGCATCTCTCCCTTTAATGTGTGGGAGGAGAGAAAAGTCCACACAGGAAGAGATGCTCCGCTCTTGTCCCTTTCACGGCACCTTCCCAGGTTCTTATCCTTGCCCTTCACTCAGTGAAGTCACACTCAAGTGAAAGGCCTGTGTTTAATTCTTAATCCCTATATGATGGGAGCAGGTCTGTGGATGTAGCTGATGATTAACTGGTCTTTTAAAATAATGTTAATTTTATCTACCTTTAAAAGTACATGATTCAGGCTTTTAAATAAAAATTAAAAAACCAGATTATTTTATAGATTTATTTATTCACAAAAAGGAATAAATCTTGCACCTCCTGGCTAATAAAAACAATTCTCATTACTTTGGTAAGAATCTTGCCAGGGTAAAGAAAAAGGATCAAAACTTACTTCAGGGAAGTACCATGTTATGAAGCTGATTCACAGCAAGAATACTTGAGTTAGTAAAAGTACCAGAGACAATAAAGGACAGAAAGATGCTTGCTTTATTCAACGTGGCATATTTTATAAGAAATTCAGACTTTTTTATAAAAAAAGTGTTTATTGTGGTAGTGCAGCATTCTGTTTCTCATTAGGGGTTGATGGTTTTGGTTGAATTTTTTTTTCCAAATTCTTTGCAAGCTGCCAGTGTAGCATCTGTCTTTAAGATGATGATTTATGGTGGAAACTTGCCGAGCCTTGACTGTAGGAATACAGTAAAAGTATTTTAGCTAGGTACTCTGAAGTCTTTGAAATGAGTATTGATGTTTATTACTGCAATGTTCTGTGTTTTGGAAAGAGATTAACAGTGGCACGTCGGTTGAAGAATTTTTCTGGTTCACATCACGTTACATTCAGATTGCATCGGAAATCTCAGATTGCTTTGGTTTGCCTTTGGATAGACATTCAAAATGCTAGTCAAGAACGTTAAGGGCATGTTGCGGAGGTGTAGGGCTTCAGTGGTGGTGAGGCACATCGTGGGGCTGATTGTTCCCTTGACTTGAACTAAATCAAGTGAAACCTCTCTGAAGCCAGAGGTATTGCAGCAACACAGAATGAACGTGAAAGGATAGTCAAGCACAGAGACTTTCTGCAGGCTGTTTCCTCTTATTCATTCATAGCGTGAGCACATGAGGAACACAGAAGCCAGGTACAGTGCTAGCAGGACATTGATCATGATGGCAGAAAGGGAATGAGGAAGTACGACTGCCCTGCTTCCTCTGCTAAGCAAAAACAGATCTCTCTCTATTTACGTAGTCTGATTTCAGGTATGTGTTACAGATTTCCAAAATACGCTTTAAAGGCTGCACGTTATAACCATTATAAATGACTTTATGAAACCATAAAACGTTTATTTTGTTGTGGTATAGTCTGCATATTGGACTTCAGTAATATTTTGCTTTGCTTTCCTATGAATAAATACGCATACACAGCTATTATTGTTACGTGGTTATATTCAATAGCTAAGTTTAAATTTGTGCAGAAGGCCACACTTTTTTTAAAAAAATCTCAGTTTTAGATGTTTTTCAGTATGTCCTTTCTCCTAATCCACTGTGTGTTTCACAGCCCTTTTCCTATCACCATTTCTAATTAATCTATAAAACACAAATGCCCCTCATCCTCTCACCCACCAAGTCACTCTGGGCCATTGGAGTCCTGGAGCTTCTTGTGATTTCTCGGCTTTGTGATAAAGCTCTTCCTGCTTCCCTGTGTTTTGGAGCCCTCTTCTGCCCTCAAATCCTTTCTTAAGACTTACGTTGTTCTTTGTGCTGGTCTTCCCTTCATGCATGTGTCAGGATAGAGTCTACTGTCCAAGCAATTGCTCTCATTCCCGCTCCTAGACCCCCGCCCTTCCTCGATTCATAAGAAGTGCTAACTAACATGACAGTGAAGCATTCAGTCAGATAAGTCGTAGGCTTCCTGAAAACACATCCTCTGTGCAGTATCTGTTAGTAAGAGTGACTTGCAGTAACTAATCTGCAGTGTGGAACAAGAGCCAGAGAAACCATGAAGAGTGAAAGATGTTCAGGCTAGCTAAGCAAATTGGGTTGTATAGCAGAACGATTGGAACATGAGAGGAATTAAGATAGACTGTTCTTAAAAAGAAAAAAATACAGAACGATTGTCAAGTGTTGTGTCAATCTTAATTTCCTACTATTTTCAATGAGCTTCTTCCCTTCTCTGGCATCTCTTAGGAACTCTGTGATGATGTTACCAGTTATCTGCCACTACTATACTAAGGAGATGTTTGTTCCAAAATGATAAGAAGTGATGTCTTTCTCATAATAGAGTTGTCACTAACCTTCGGAGTCATTCTGGTAACTCATAGGCCTAAGCATTCCAGCAAAGCTGTCAGTGCAAACTCTGAAAATCTTTTCAGTTTGCATGTCAAAGATTATCATAGAGTTTGATATGTATGAAAAAATTAGAGTCTGTCCCATGGAAATTCTGCATTCCAGAAAGGCAAATTAGTACAGGGGCAGTGAGGAGAAAGAGAGTATGGTGATCCACGGGCTTAGAAGTGTACAGTGTGAGGTTAGGAACATAATTATGCTACACAGTGAAGTATGGCAGAAATAATTGATCTAACCACCACTAAACTATTTCCAGAAGTGAATGAGTACAGTTACATTAGTTTGGCATTGAATATGTGTTGAGGAAGACTGACTGCCTTGGTGACAGGACACATCGGCTTGAAAGGAGTGTGCTAACATATCCGTACAGCTCGCAGAACCAGGGGCATGCGGGTATAGGGTATGTGCAGTGGCACTGGCTGGCATGGTGACCCAATCTGCTCAAACCCCTTCAAATTGCATACCATGTTGTAAGATAGATGTGCTGTAAAAGGGCTTGACTTGATTAGCCAGGCAAAATGAATATTAACAGAAGATATGTTTTCTTTCTCTGAATGTACCACCAGAGAGATAAAAGCTCTGTTTAAACTAAGGGACAGTGTTAGTAGGAGAGCATAAGTCATTGACTGACTAGGAATACGCTGAGTCTAAAAGTCAAAAAGAATTTTCTGCTGGGGCAGAGATGCTTTGGGACTGCCAGCTGATCGAGTAGTTATAAAAGGGGATTTGGTCAGTTTCTGGAGGGGGATTAAGTGATACAACAGCAAGTGTAAGAGTGGATAATTTGCAGTGATTCGGGAGTTCCCTTCTAGTCCTGTGTCTCACAATTTCTGTTCAAGTGGCAGAATCAACAATAAATTCCACTATTGAATAATCTGGGAAGAGCAGGGATCCTAGTTATAACCTTGTGGAGTAATAATCTGCTCTTAGCTTTGTACATGTATTTCAACTATTGTATATACGTGTATTTCAGTTAAGAGTTGAGGGGTGAAAGGAGTGGGTTCTCCGGTAGCCAGAGTATATAACCTTAAAAATGTGTAGGGAATTAGGCTTCTTCAGTTGTACAGTTAATGAAACAATTTTATTTAATCTTGATTTTTTTTTTTTTTTAAATAACAGTGATAGAACCAGGCAGGTTCTGGTCAAATTTATTGTAGAGTATGCCGAACAACATATATATATATATATATCATTATTTCAGTCATTCTAGTCATGAGGACTTGAGAACTGCCGAATTCAGACAGATGAAAAGTCCACCTAACTTAGTATCCTGTCTTAGTAAGGAGATACTCATGGAAAAAATGTACGGAGGCAGTCATGCTTACAGTGATTTTTACGTCGTGCTCTTCTAGCCTTCAGTAGCTAGGAGACTCTCTTGTTTAATAGTTACTGCTGACCTACTGAACAGGACTGCTGAATTAATGAAGTAATGATTTGTTTGATCCATGTACAGTTTGGGCCTCGCAATATCTAATGAAAATGAATTTAGTATATTATTACCAAAAAGCGTGCATGCCTTCCAATATTTATGTTATGAAAACTAGTGAATAACTGTTCCCAGCTCACCTTTTCCATAAAATTCATGACTTAATATGTCTCTATCATATCCTTTGGATATTTTTCTAATTCTACCATAACCTTTTTGATAATGGAATGACTAAAACTGTATATAGTATTCATAACGTGCCTGTGGCCTGAATGTATACAGGGCTGACTTTTCACGTTTGTTCTCTATTAATTTTTAAATTTAAATTAATTTTTAAATAATTCCCAAGTTTCTGTTTGCTTCTTTAAGCATCAGATATTTTCAGATTTCTTTCCTGGTGATACTGACTAACACGCCATGTATTTTCCCTTCCTCTCTTGATGTGCATTACACTTACTGACACTGAATAGCCTCTGGTATTTTATCACCCCTTCAGTATTAAGCCATCCTCTGAAGCTTTTCGTAGCCAGCTTTAAATTTCCTCAGCCTAACAGTTCTGTGTCATCTGATTTTTTTTCTTTGTCTTATTATGTGTGTACATTTCCACATATTTTATGAATATATTGAAGGGCCCGGATCTCTCAGTTGAGCCTATGTCAGTGAATCCTGATACTTTCTTAGCGTGAATATTTCTTTATGAAGGAAAGAATACAAGCAGTATAAAATCTGACCTATAAAAATCGCTCATCTTTTTTTTTCTTCTTCTTAAAATAATTTTTTACCATTTTAGTTTCATTATTTGTTTATTACAGAAATAGATGCATTTTTAATTTATTTTCAGGTTGTAGTTCTGCTTTTCAGATGATTTGTAGGATAATGGGAAAACAAGACAACATAAATTCACTGCTATTTGATGATTTAATTATCACACACGCTGAGTTTAATGGCTTTAATTAACATTTTTATTTCATCAGAGTATGGGATTCTGGCACATACTGACAATTGAGAGATTGTCAGGAAAAAGTATGTAAAAGACACTGTTCTTTTTTTTTTATTGTTAGCAAGTAAAGGTTGTCTTTGACTGTCTGCAATCTTCTATTGGCTTAATCCATTATGCTTACTTCTAAGCTATGAATACCTGCAAATCCTTTAAAGGATTAACTCTATCTGCCTGCTAAGCTTTCCCAGGCAGTTAAAAATAACTGCAGGCTCATTCTACTGACACACTAAATATTGAACCTACTCTGCATTTTGTGTTGTATTTGCTGCTGCTTTGACAGGTGTAATACAGTCTGGAGGCACTTAAGCCTTCTATGAAGATTCAGGTTGACCAAGTGCTCTTGAAAACCCCACTATAACTAGCAGCTGTCTTCCCTTACAGCCCATAGAGACTCAGCATTCACTTTGTTTCGTGAAAAATGCCAGTGACCAAGAACATATAAGGTGGAAAAAGAAATTCAGCTTCAACCAATGCATGAAATAAAGGTATCCTTCTCTGTAGAAAAGGCCATGACTTACACAAAGTGATCTGACCAGTTCCTGCCGTGCAGTCCTTTATGTGTGATCTGGCTTTTGCTAGCTGCAGTCATTGACTTCAGAAAATGTGGCTCTTTTCCACATTTACAGAATTATTGTTACATTCTAGTACAGCATGAGCATGTATGCTTGATGCTGCTAGATATTACTATGAAGGGAGCCAAACAGATGAGATTCAGTATAGTGGAAGCCTTACAAAGAATGCACAGTTTCTCTTGGTGCTCCAGAGAGTGCATGACACAGCAGAACATTAAAATGTGTGCTGATGACCTCTATGCTCTATTATTCCTGCTGGCTGTCAGGGAAGAAGAGCTGACCTTCGCCTTCTTCCTTGGCCGAAGAAGTTAAATTGTGGGATATATAAAATGGAAACTTCGAGACAAGGGTTTTCACTTTTAATTGTCTTTTGCCAGGTGTTTTCTCTCTGAAATCTTGTACTGGTATGACAGAAATTCCAGGTTGCAAAAGGCTGTTGTACATGCTGGTATTTTCTTGCTCGCAAAGGACTGAATACCTGATGTGGATCCTTCTTTGCTACAGTAATTCCTACCTTCCTTAACAGATTCCTTAATTTCCTTCAAAAAAACAGAAGTTAGAGTGTACGTAACAGCTGAAACTGGCTCTAGCAATTTTAAGAGCTGAAGGAACATAACGTGGCATAAAGCTACTTTGGTCTCAAGTGACAGGCTTCAGGCTAAATAATACTTAGGTGGGTAAATGAATCCTGCATTAGTTCTGAGATGATGAAGGACGAATATTGAAAACCAAATGCAGTGAGATATAGGTACTCAGAGGGGGCAACCCTGCCGGCATTCCTTATAATGAACTCGTTATAATGAAAAGCAATACGTACTTGGGTCATGGCTTGCCAGCCGTGCGGTCAGAGTGTAAAGCATTGGCACAAGTACAGAAGGAAAATTGGATTAATCAGCTTGGATTCAACCTTCAGTCTGAAAACAGTGCTTTACACAGAAAGGCTGCTGAACTTCTTTAGACTTCAGCTACTGCAACAGCTAAGTAGTTGTTACTTAATTACTTAATTACTATGCTGTTTGGCAATGGAAGGGCTGGTGGATTTTTCTGCCGTTCTAAATACGTAAGCAAATTCTGCACAATCCAAGCCAAAGGATCTACTTTGGATACAATAAGCAATATAACTCCATTAACATTAACATGTGCTACTTTACTGCTAAAATACTTTTGGAGACTGATTAAAGTTTGTGCTGAGACAACTTCATACTGAGCTGAACCAAGAGATCACATTATCCTTTTTGCTAGTTCTGGCTAAGGGAAGTCAACAGAAACTTGGGAGAGTAGTAACACTGTAAACCATTTTCATAGTCAATGTCTGCCCACACATGGCCCTAGCCTACCTGAGGAAGGGCCACAGTTATGCAGATACATTGCTTATGATATTTCAGCAATGTCTTTTAGACCCAGTTACAGAATTTCTGCAATGCACCATATTGCACTATGCAGGCAATAGATGACATGGACTTACCAGCTAGATTATATGGTTCCACTTATTTCAATGCTATTTTTTTCTAATTAGGCATATATTGCTTAATGTGTGGGTTTTATCGAAACTTCATGAAAAACTGTCAGGTTAAATTTTACTTGACGTGTATTTTGGAAGGAGGAAATGGATTTTTACAAAATGCACTTCCTAATATAAACTATTTAGTACTTTGGTGTGAATAGAAACTAGCATTCTTATGTTTTAAATAGGAAATCTTGTGGAACCCAAGCTTGTCAGATTTTTGCCAGAAACTTGCTGACTCCCTGGCAGCTCATCTACCCATCCACTTGGCAGGTTGCCTGGCCTTCCAAAAGCTGCAGCTGCCTCAGCATCAAGGACGGCAGCACTTCCAGGGCTGCAGGCTCCAGAGCGGGTGGCCACATGGACTTCCTCTCGGGTACCACCCAAAGGGTCCCCATCGTCGCAGGGTGATGTGCTGTGCAGACAGCCTCCCGGCAGGGTGGTAGGTTAAGGAATGTTCAGGTCTGCAGGTGTTTTATCTTGTGCCAGCTCTTAACAGTTTTCTAATAAACTGTTTTGTAAGTGAACATCCTATTCCTGTCGCTGAGGAAGACTTTGTATCTGAAGAGAGGCGTGTAAGCATTTAACAGGTTGCTTTGTAGCAGTCCTACTTCCAAGGTTCACCTAGAAATAACACAAAATGCAACAGCGTTTCTAGAGAAATGTTGCTTTTTAAGTTGAAATTTGGCTTCTGGCAGAGCATTAAGTTTCGTTGGGGGTTTGAGTTTTCTTTTTATCTTAACAGATGTTCTTGTTTCTCCTACAAATATCTAATCTTATTTTAGATTCAACCAGACCTCAGCAAGATCTTGTGGACTAACATGCAGTTTTTTAATCAGTTAGATATTCATGGTAGTTGATACAGCCTTGGTATTAGTAATGCATTCTGGAAGGACTGTAGTAATAAATAAAAGCTGATAAGCTTTATGTTGATGTGTATATGGTTGTCGACCTTAACAGTTTTTCTTGTGCCTTTTTAGTGGTGAGGATAGCACAATTTAAAAGCACAGAGCAATGCTAGTGAAATTTTGGCGGCTGTAATTCTTCGTGTTTGTATATAAAAAAGTGCTAACCATACTTAAACAGGTTAATAATAAAATCACACAAAGCAATTTTTCTCTCTTTTTTTTGTTTATTCTTTAATAGTTCAATGCATTTTAATTAACTTCATAGAAAGCTTATCTTTCGTAACAGAGCTCTACTCCAAAAATAAATCAATTCCACAACAGTAGGCATGGCTGGGGAAGAACTTTTTCTGCTCCAGCTATTGCTTGTAGATTGCTACTAGATGCCATATAAATAAATAAATAAATGTATTTTTTTCTGGAGTTAAGCAATGATATTGAAAGATACGCATTAACATAATGAAGCAACTGTGATACACCAAATATTTTACAGATTTTTGCCTGGAGATGATACATTTTTTTAATGATTACCCTCAAGGAATTTTAATGTTAATTAACATCATACACTGGAGCACAAGACTTCTTAACATTATTTGTCAAATAGAAACAATGATATTATAAAAGATGACATTCTGATAGATTTTCATCAGCTTTGTAACTTTTTCAGCAATTTTGCTTAGTTAACTTTACTTTATACCTTGTCCCACTGAAGTTTAGTAAGTCTGTTCCTAAAGTTCCTAGTCAGGTAGAATAAGGGTTTCAGAATCTAGGTGGATAATATTTTTGCTTATATGGTGTTAACTAGCAGTGCAAGAACTGAAGAATCAAATGTTGCCACCTTTGATTGGACCAACGGCTTATGAAAATCAGTACAAAGGATGGAAGCACTATAATTAAAAAACCCCAAAACTATTCTTCTTCTGTTTCTCAGTTGATATAATATGTTGGGGTGGAGAAGGTTGGCCTTGCGCATTTAAGCAGATGCTTCTAATGATCTGTCCAAAATGAAACCAAGCTCAGTAGATTTGCCTCTGTGCTACTCCGGCTGTATGTGTTTTGAAAGTATTGCAGCTATGCTAATAATAAAATTAAAATGAAATAGAGATAAGTCATACACACTGTTTCTTGCTGAGACAATGACAAGTAGTTTCTTTTTGATTTTATTATTCTTTTGCACCAGTCAATATAAAAATTTTGCTAACAAGCTTTTCACATTTACAGATTACAAGTAGTGGCCTAACTCCATTTCTGATTACAAACTTCATAAGAACATGCTTATATAAAATGGACTATGATGGTCATATCTTTACCTATGTACTGGCATAGCTCCAACCACATAGCTGTTGACTTCATGAGGATTTAAATACAAACTTAGTTAAGCCTGTGCTTGACTGCTTTGTCAATCTGTCTCTCTCTCCCTCTCTTGTTGCTCTTAACATCACATAAAATCTATATAATTTGGCTCATGTTGACATGTGAACGAATCTTCAGCTATTTCAATTCGTTCTTTGTACCCAAAACCATGGTTGATTTACTCTTGTTCCAAGCCCGAAGAAAAGGCTGATAGAATGGTTTACTGTATCCACTGTGACTTCAATAGTCGTATGCTCTGGGTGTGATTGTGCGTGTGCTCTAGGTGTGAGGATATGTGTGTATATCATCTCAAAGGTGATGTATGGGCCTCTTGTCTAACCAAAACTTTTGTAATCACATAGACTGCATTTCAGAATAAATCCTTTCTAGTTAATCTGCTCCCAAACTGATGCTTTTTTCAGTAGATGTAAATGAAGTCCTCTTCTTTTGTGGCTGTTGATTTAAATCACTTAGTGTTATCACAGTTATTGATACCTGTTTTTTCATTGAATTTGAAAATGTTTACAGCAAAATATTACATTAGTAGTAGCAGCGACGATTTAGAAAGTGAATTGCATAAGAGCTGTTTCATAGCCTGACACTGTCATCTCATGTAGAAAACATAAAATTTATTACACAAGGAAAGTATAATAAAATTATGGCTGTAGGCAGTGGCTTTAATGAACAGTATAGGTTTTTCTAATACTCAATAATCTAAGTATTTAGTTTATTAAGAGATTTTACGGGAAGTGTAACCTCATACTTCTGTGATTTCTGTGCTTTCTTTCCCAAAATGGCATTCATCTACAATAAGATTTAGTTGGGCCTGACCAAACTAATGGGCGTGACATTAGACTGTCTAGAGAGCTATGGATATATTTAAATAAAAAGATTTGTAAATGCTCTAATTGTCTTGAAAAAAAACCAGGAGCTAAGTGACAATATTGGCACAGATTAGAATAAAAATATGTATTTTAAGCACACATTTCCTTAAATTTTAGTTCCGAAAAATTTTGACAGCGTGCACATCTCTTCATATTTTTAGTATTTGCTAGATGTACCCTAGTTTCCCCTGGCACACGTGTCCTTTAAGGCAAGGGACAACAGAATCAAGAAATAAATCTGACCGTGTCACAAATACAATTAACTCTGACAGGGCTAGTAAAGTCAAGTGAATAACAAAGCAACGCTGTCTGGAAGCAGCTTTGTATTTTAGATCATACTAGAGATGGTAGGACACCAGCTGGACAAAGCAAAAATACTCCAGGCAGCTGAATTTTCTGCATCCACTAAGACCATCTTATACTCTGACGAGGTCACAGCACTATAGCATTTTCAAGTGTCAGATCTCATCTCTTCACTGTTTCTAAGCCCCAGAGAGGAGGAGGGAAGCATTCCCCTCACAGAATGCAGAATATGTGCTGATGTCATTACAAGGTAATGCAGTGAAGCAGAAATCCCAGTTAACATCACACAGCCTCTGCTCAACCACCACCACCACGGTTGGTTATGATAATAACCTTCAATGGATTTCAGTGCAACAATCCTCACGCAGAAGTCCTGGTGATTGTCTAATTCCAGGACCCATGCATGTTAAAAGTAGCTTTCCTTTTTCTAGCTCTTGACGCATGTTGTTATCCTGTGTCCCACTTAATGAAACCAAACAATTGAATTATTGCTTCATTGGTCTGCTGCATTCATTCATGCTTGAGACTCAAAAATGTGGGTAAATTTGTTATCTTGAGTATAGCAGTGTGTATCTAGTGACGCTCCTTTGGCAAAATTATTTTGGATTTATCTTGAGAGGAGAATCCCTTCCCTGACCTTCTGACTAGAAATTTAAATTCTTCACTGCATGTTTTTGCATAGAAAGGAAATACATACTCCATTTACTTTATCTGTGTAACTCAAACAACACTTTGGAAGTTCTGCAGCTTTGTCTCCTTCTCACTCAAGCCTATTTCAGTCATGCACTACACTCAAGTAAAATGCTCACTTTCCATTTACACTTGAGTAATGGAAGAAAATTTAGACCCTTCAAGTATTATACAACATTCATTATTATTACTGGTAATTGTTGATATTATTTGCAGCTCATAATAATGTACTTTTCTAGTTGCCAGGGTTCATCAGCTCCAATATGGGCCCTGAAACTGGAACAAAGAGCTATCCTCAACTTTGGGGTGGAGGAAGGAATATTTCTTTGGGAAACATGAGAACTGCGGTTAGCTCATATCTCGCAGATAGTTTGCAGCTGACTAGTATTGGGAATTTCCCAGTACTTTTCTTATATTTCTATTTGATTAAAACTAAGATTGTATTAGCTTCAGCAAATTTTTCCAAAGGGAGATTTCTCAGGTTTGGAATGGGATTTCTGGTGTGGAAACCAGACACAAATACATACCATGACTCAATGGCTAGGTTATTAGATTATTAGATCTGGAGTAGGGATCTTAAACTGTTTCCCCTCTCCTAATCTCACATGTTTGTATGCACTGCATCTTTTGAATCTTTTCCCCCTGCAACCTGAAGAGATTGGAGTTTTGTTCTCACATAGAGGCCAAAAAAGTCCACACTTCAGAAAGTCTGTAGTGCCTGTTTTGTAGTTCATCTTAGCATTTCTTTCCTGACACTGAGAATTTAACATGAGGTGAGGTGGGTAAATTTATTTTTGCCATCAGCATGGTCTCAGAGGTCAAGGAGAGGAGCAAGGAAAGAATAAATTTGCAAGATTGCTTCTGCAGATAATTAAAAATGAAACGTATCACCATGCTGTAAAATTTTTTCTGACTGCATTGGAACTTGATCTTCTTGCTACAACTTTGGACACAAATAGAATTTAGCAAATGGATCTCTGCTGTACATGCAGCACAGGCATATGCTGACATCCGATTACCATATGTCAGTCCACAGAGATTCTCTAGCTCCTGAAACATGTTTTGTTCCTTAAATAGCTTTCCATCTTTTAAACATTTTGGAACATGTGACTATTTTCATTATGCTTTTTTTTTCTCCTTCCTTTGAAGCCATATTCATTTACAACTGATTTAGATTAGGCAGGAAGGAATGATAGAAAGAAGCTAAAATGGCTTTCAGAGATTACTACTACAGTCAAATATATTTGGAACTTGAAGAGCCCACATGAGCTATTGAAACAAAATAAAATCTAAATTGAGCTTTGTAATTAAAGAAAACATTACATGGATTGAGATTATTGCCCTGGATTCATCCAGGATCATGTACAGTATTTTTTTCCTGGTATGTAACACAGCCAGTTAAAATTAAATCCAAAAAAAGAGAAAACATTTTTATTTAATCATGCATCATTAAATACCAAGGTTTCAACTTGAACTGGAGACTGCCTGGGTCAGAACCGTACAGCCTCACACAGAGAATGATGGTGGCTGCCAACAGGGTATTTCCTATTGGTTTTCACAACAACAAAAAAATAAAATTGGGTGTCTTCCTGTGATCTGCAGATGTGCAGTATGAAAGCATGTAGAGGCAAGTTATACAAAGGCCTACTGTTTTAGACAAATAATAGATAAGCAGAACTCCTATCTCTTTAAAAAAATAACTCCATCAGAATAGTCTTAACATCTTTCAGCTAATTGTGTGGCACATAAAATGCACTCAATCTTATGCTCTAAGTTCCTAAAAGCTTTGGAGGAACAAGTACTTTACATTGACTTAAATGCCTGTAAGAACTTTAAAAAAAGGAAGCATAATGAGAACATATGCAAAGATTTTACTGCTCTGTGCAAAAGTAGAAAAACTGTACTGAACACATTCTTTTGCTTTTGCAACATCTCGTATAGACTTTATCAGCAAAATACTTCATAGTATCTTTAGAGAAAAAAGAATTGGGTTAAACTTCTCAAGAGAGAAGCCGTCTCTTTCTGAATGTCTGGGGAAATGCTGAGAATAGTAACTGGCATATACAAGTCATTAGTAAGGATTTACATGGTTTTTCTTTTCCAATTTATAGATTATTCCTGCCTAGAGATAAACATAATTTCTCAATAAATTCCAGCTTCCTAACTGTTGCAATACTAAGGACATCAAGGGTTAGACTTCCCTACAAAGTGTATATGTCAGCTTAGGCTGGCACAGGAAGGATTCTTAAGCCTGGGCTGAAAGAACCGACTTGTACTCAAAGCCTCTGATCTGACACAGGTACATTTGCTTTCTATTCCTGCATCTCAGAACGGGTCAGAGTGCTCTGCAACGTAGAAGGGCATGAAGCACTGCTTGATGCATTGGACATAAACACGTATGTTGTGCAGACTTCCTACTGTTGCGAATAAATCGGTTCCTGCTAAAAGGCACAAAGGTAATCACAAAGTGTTTTGAGAGACCCGATCCTTTTGCCATTAACTGTGTCACACTGGAGATTTTGCCCCTCTGCAAATCAAGGATCGGGCGTTAGTAGACTTCTGTTGAAATAACGGGTTTTCTGTCAATTTGAGTGTTGAAGTGGAAACCAAAGTTCCATAAGCTTTAGGTGAGCCTTTTCTACAGGAAAGTAAACAACCCAGAATGTATGATGATAGGTGTATAGTTTTCCTTCCACAACTGCCTTGATTTCCAGTGTAACTGTAATTGGGTGCTCAAATTTCTTCTGGATGACACCAGAAGGGAAAAATAACAACGATAATGTAAAACATTTTTTTTGTTTCTTATCCTAGGAAAGTCTTAAAACATAGCACAATTTAGGTGATCCCTGGACTTAAACCCATTAACAGAAAAAGATAGTGGAGCTATCATGAGAGTCAAATGGAGAGAAAATGCATAACAATACCATATATAAGCAAAATCAGAGCAAATATAGAATGAGGGAAGGGGGAGATATGTGATGCCATGAAGGAGTTATTTATCAGGTAGTGTAATGTGAGGAAAAGATGAGCACCTCTTTTCAAAAGGGGAATCAGGAATTTTTTGAGGGTGTTGTGGCGTCATTCCTCTAACTTCCTTATGCTCCATTGTTCTCGATGTTTCTCAGCAGTACCCCACTGCACCCAGGAGTTTTGCACACATTTCTTCTCTTTCCACATCCCGATGATGTCCTGCCTGTCTAACCTTGTCTCCCGGGCTCAGCATCTCCGACTGTGAGCAAAGCTGTCACAATGGTAAGCACTGCCGGAAAGATATTCTGCCTCTCTTTTTGGTCTGTGAAAACAAGGCATAAGAAGGGCTTACTCAAGATATTTCCCTGGCACTGCTACTGTGGCTGCAGGGTGAAGGCTAATGTTCCTCCCCTGTGCCACCAAGCAATGCGCGTTCCAGCATCAGAGTGAAGAGTAGGATCAGAAAAAAAGCAAAACAGTGTCACCCAAAACCTGTAGGAGTGAGAAAAATTAGAGGGCTTCCTTCTGCCTGTGAAGTTTTTATGTAGACAGTGGAGGCTGGTGTGAAACATCTGTGTGAGACAGGTGAAAGGGAAGTTGCTGCTTCCTAGAAGTCCTGTGGTTGAGGAAGTTTTGTGGGATAGTTTTACTTCAGGGAGTTTAAAAATGTGTAATGGAGACGTGTGGTACTGGGTACCACATGTGGTATACCCGATGCAAAATAACCTCCATGTGAGAACATACGGGAGATGTGAGGAACCTCAGCATCAGCTGTTTACAGTTGTCAATCTACTCCTGCTGCTCCAGATGAATTGCTAAAGTAAACACAGCCTATGCTGGTTTATTCACTGCTCACAGACAGAACAAAAACTGTAACAGTTTGTGATACACCATAATTTTCCAGGAAAATACATTCCGTAGCACTCTGAAAGCAAAAATACTGTATTTAAATGAGATTCACAGCAGTATATTTTATTGACTTGGAGAGACGGATTCAGAAAAAGAGGATTACCAGAGATTAGCTGAGACTAATAGCTGAGTTCAACACACTCAAATTTACACTAGTTTACATTTTAAGTAACAACTCCATCTGTAGGGGGAAAATAGTACTTAAACACGCCGTAGTTTATTAGATAGTGCCACCTAGGGGTTAAGAGGTTTTAAACTTCGAGTGGCAAAGGACAGGAAGCCCTTTTAATAGCAGAGAAAGTATTTCGTACTTTAAACCATTTGTATTTTGGCATTTACTAGACAAACCAAGTGTTGCCAAGATTTCCATACTGTTGTATCTGGCAAAAGAGCTGTAACTTTCACAGTTCCCTTTGGAACTGGCCATACTCTTCTCTCTCTTCCATAGTCTGGCAGTGATTGGGGGTATCACAAATCGTCATTTTCTCCCCTACTAGCCAGGTCTTGCTCGTATGATCAGTGGAGAGGTTATCTAGAGCTACTGCTGCAAGGCTGGGTAGGAGGTTGGCATCTTGCTGGTTTTGAGGCAGCAAGAACTTAAAATAGAGCCTTGAAATTTTGGTTTTCGAGACCAAAATCATAGAGGAAATCCTGGCTTAGTGCTGCTTAATCTAGCCTCCTAAAGGAAGGTACTGTGCAACAGAAGAATGAGATGCTGGGACTACTCTCTGTGTGTGAGCAGATATGTTTTATTCCTCCTGAAACTTCCCCCCGTCCCTTGCACACTACGAATTACAGTTGGCTCCTTTTGATGTAGCCTAGAAATGAGAAAAAGAAACCTAGAAAAATCTGTCCATCTCTGTAGCATATTTGTTTCTTCAAACTGAGTTTTAGGCTAAAAGCTTGTATTATGGTCATTTCTTTCCTGAAAAACCAAAACTCCACACGAGGTAATATTTTAGGAGAAGTGTGTTTTTTCACACACTTTTTTTATTCTTTCAAATGGTACTTGATTTTATTCTGTATCTTCCACAGCAGATGGCATACCTGCCTCGCCAAGACCAGAGGCTCTTTCTGCGATCTGCTCGCTTGGCAACATCTACCATACCTCAGGCAGAATGCAAATTATACATACGTGTGGTCAACAAACTTTCTCCTCTGTCCTTAGATGAAGGTAGCGATGCTATCGCAGTATTTTTCAAGGATAAACGTCAGTAACATTTTTGATTGCATGACTATACTTGAACTGTAATGCTAATGAAGGGTATGTGTCTCTTCCCTTCCTTTGGTACCCTCCACACACATAAGCAATTAAGATTTGATTATTAATAAGAAGGGGGGAAAAGACCTGATTTTATTCGTGGTAAGTTCCTTTTAAAAATCATCCATACTGGATGGAAAGAAAAAAGGCCAGCTGACAAAAATAGTTTTGTCTGTGCCTTAGAAAAAGAAAAAAAAATACTTTGGAATGACAAGCCACAAACATGGCAAAATGATGCTGGAGATTGCTGTAAACACCCCTTAAGTAAACAAGCCCTGCAGTAAAATCATAGCATGATGGATAAAGCAAACTCTTTGATTGTCTTCTAGATGTCACGATGTAGAAGAGATGAGAAGCTGGATACCAGGGCTGTCATACTTGAAGCAGAATGAGCTTTGACAAGATGTTTAAAGAAAAGCTCCAGTAAGGAACAGTAAATTCATTGTGGTGCTCACCATGATGTGGCATGCTATGGAACAAGGAGACTACTGCTTAGATACTGGTGATAAATACCACATCAAGCCTGAGAGGCAGATGTACATTCACATCAGGTACACATTAGGCATTCTTGGTCTGTCACTCAGGGTGGATTTTTGGTGACTTTTTTCTTTTGATAAAAGTTAGAGAGACTATGCAGTTACACTAGTAGTAGAATGGTTTTGTCCTTACAGGTTCTATTGCTTACCAAAACAGAATGTTTTCTACATTTACGTATGTATATAAATAGACAGATAAGTAAATAAATAATATGTCAGCATAAATAAATAATTATACTAGTAGGTATATATACACATTAGGAGGACTTGCTATTACAACTGTATTGGCAGATATTCTCTAATACAGACACAGCTTAATGGTCTGGGCCAGCAGCTGTTTCTTACAAAAGAAGATACAAAAAATTTAGAGACTTGCAATAAGATACTTGTGAATAAGGATTGCAGGATTCCCTCATATATCTATCTCTAAAAGAAAGTCTGAAGGTCAGCGTTTAGTGAAGAGGAATTGGAGAAGTCATGAAACATAATTTGGAGTATTCAGAATTTCAGTTACAAAAGAACCATCCTGCTCTTGAAATTCCTGAATTAATGTTTTCGAAATCTTTCATTTTACAGGGACTGGCTCATTAAAAGCTGTGATGGTTTAAAGGTGTTCAGAGAGGGTGTATCTAAAAGCCTGCTTCTTTCTTTCCAACTGTATCCCTCTGTTAAACAAAGTATTGCCTTTCCTTACAAACCTTAGGTCTCTGAGGTGTCCGACAGTAGAGTTAGGGGAAACAGCAGAGCGGAGGCCTTGGGCAAGGAGAGATCCTGCTTCCACCACATCACTTTTGCCATCGGCTTCCCCAAGGACAAATTTCATCCTCAAATCTTTACCTAATGCACAAGAGGCACACAACAGTTGCAGCGTGCTTGAGATAGTCTGGTCTTTCAAGGCAAATGTTGTCTGCTGGCAACAAGGGGAAAATCATATAATGCAGAACCTGTTAATCAGAATTGGGTGTGTCCACACTTACTGTCACAAGGGAAAAAACAAGTCGATGTTTAACAGGAATAAATGAGGAAGGGGGGACGTCTTGGAGAACCACATCTGAAGAAATAATACAAGAAAGCGTTCCCATATTAACAGATGACAAAATTATGGAAGCTACCTCTTACAGGTACCCCACTGTGACACCGAGGACTCACACAGAGAGCACAATGATGGAAACTCACATTCATAGAAATGAGTCCAAGGGTAACTGTCCCTGTGTCTCAGGAGCTTGACTCCGAGGCACAGAAACGCAGGGGGCCTTCTGGTGCCAGAGGCGGGACACCCCTGGGGCCCCTTCTCCTAACCTCATCCCACATCCCACTTTGTTCGAAAGAGAAGGTGGCTCCTCCAGGGTCCTTGACCAAGAGCCAGAACAATATATAGTTGCGGAGCCCACGGAGATGCCTCTTAGCAAAGGTGAACAACACTACGTAGCCCGGCCAAGACATTCTTTAATATTTATGATGTCTTTAATATTTATGACGCTGCAAACATAATTTATCCCATGCCTTGTTCTTTAATGACACAGATAATGACAACAATAACAAATGCTAATTGGAGTCTTCACTCTGATGAGGGTTACTTTGCCCCCCCGCCCCCAGCGCACTGAATGCCACCCGGTGCTCCCCCGGCGGGACTGGACTGCTCGGACGTCGGACGTGCCCTCCCTAAGGAATTCGGGACGCGGGCACAAGGCCACCATTACCGCGGTGACGAGCCCCGTAACAGCACCCGAGATAGTCAGGCTGGTAATCGACATTGAACCACATCAACCAGTGGCTGTCTCGAAGGTCACCTCGTCACCAGCTGGTGACACCCGAAGGAAGCGCCGCCCCGGTCAGCGCTACCGGCACTGGCGGCTCCGGAGGGGATCCCGGCACGACTGGACCGGGCACAAAAGACAAAACAACTTTCGAGACAGCGGCCGACGCTTGCCAATCTATTCAGTTCTGCGGAAGAAGCACCTACGCAGGAACAGCCGGCTGCCACACGGCCACCCGCCAACACGGCGCCCCCGCTCCGCTCAGATCTCGGGGGCGGTACGCGACGCGCATGCGCATTGCACAGCCGCTCCCCTTCCCTCCCCCCGGCAGCGGGAAGCGCTGCGGCGTCGTGACGTCAGGTGCGCGGTCCCCCCGGCAACGGTCGGACGTCGCGAGGCCGCCGGGAACCCGGAAGCGGCGGGCGAATAGGAACGGGTGGCGCAGTCAGCGGGGCGGGCTCGGCGCGCGGAGGGAGGCGGCGGGAAAGTAGTCCCGGGGGGGGCAGCGGCCGGTTGGCGGTGGTGCGGCCAGCGCTCGGCGCGGCGCCGGGAGCCTCGGCCCTATCATCGCGCTCGGACTGCGCGGCCGCCCCGCCCGGCGGGGGAAATGGCGGCGGACAAGGCTGCGGGTGAGTGCGCGGGAAGCCGCCGTGGGCCGCCGCGTCCGCCCGGGGCCTGGGCCGCCCGGTGCGGAGGGATACACTCCCGCGCGGGGGGCGGTGAGTGCCGGTGTGTCCCGGGCGGAAGGAGAAACGGCAGTCTGACAAGCCCTGTGCTGTTTCCTTCCGCCGAGGAAGTAGTGCCCCCGAGGCGGCGGGGCTGCGGGCCGCTGGTGGCCGGTGCGAGGGGCCGGCGAGGCCTGTCGCCCGTGGGTCTGTGTCCTGGCGGGCCACCGGCAGGGCCATGTGGTGTGGGGACAGGGCCCTCCGTGCCCTCGGCGTGGGGCGCTGAGCTGTGCTCCTACCTGGTCTGGGAGGGCGGTGCGGACGCCACACAGAGCTTCATAGCCGCTAGAGAAGTTGAGCTTCTGGGTTAATTTGTTAAACTGGGGCGTTCGAAAGGCGCTGGGGAGATTTGAACGCTTTGTATTGTGTGTTGCCGCTTGACCTGCGGCGCTCAGTCCCATTGCCTCTGAGCTGGTGCTTTGCTTTCGGGGGCTGAGTGGGTCTTCCCTAAACTCGGGCCTGAAAAGATGCTGTAGAGAGGAAATCAGTGAAATTAAAAAATAGCTCATCTTCTGGTGAACACCTGAAATACATATCGAGTATGGCTGCTGTATAAGCTATCAGCGTGCAAGAAGTCCTCTTTGCAGGAATGGCCAGTCCCTCAGACGGCAGCTCGGTGGGGACGGAGAAGAGGGCGATGTGGAGGACGGCCAAAGGGGATCTACTTGTCTCCTTCGGGTTTTTTCACTTGGTTTTACATGGTGGGAGCATTATTTAGAATGGCCTTAAGCTTTCTTCTCTGGATGCTAAACACAAAACTCACAGAACGGCAGGGGTTGGAAGGGCCCTCTGGAGATCACCCAGTCCAACCCCCCCTGCTAAAGCAGGTGCCCCCCAGAGCAGGGCGCACAGGAACACATCCAGGCAGGCTTTGAATATCTCCAGAGAAGGAGACTCCACAGCCTCCCTGGGCAGCCTGTGCCAGTGCTCTGTCACCCTTGCAGTAAAGAAGTTCTTCCTCAGTTCAGTTCAGGTGGAACTGCCTGTGCTCCAGTTTGTGCCCGTTGCCCCTTGTCCTGTCGCTGGGCACCACTGAAAAGAGCCTGGCCCCACCCTCTTGACACCTGCCCTTTAGATATTTATAAGCATTAATGAGATTCCCTCTCAGTCTTCTCCAGGCTTAACAGACCCAGGTCTCTCAGCCTTTCCTCATGGGAGAGATGCTCCAGTCCCCTCACAATTTTTGTTGCCCTCCACTGGTCTCTCTCCAGTAGTTCCCTGTCTCTCTTGAACTGGGGAGCCCAGAACTGGACACAGCACTCCAGATGTGGCCTCACCAGGGCAGAGCAGAGGGGCAGGATCACCTCCCTTGACCTGCTGGCCACACTCTTCTTAATGCACCTGGTATCTGAACTCCTCAGTATCTGAAAAAGACTGTAGGAAAAAGTCATGTGCTGTACTGAGTGATGTGTACTAAACTATCTTGTGTTTATTTATAAGCGTCTCCTAAACTACAAGGAAAAAAATCAGCATTAAGTTTTTTATATTTTTTTGTTGTTCTTGGAAGTGTTGAAGGAACTTTTCAGTTGTACTTTCTTAAAAGTATGTGCCCAAATGAATCAAAGACGTGAGCTGTGGCAAGATATTCTAGATAACGTACTTGTTCATAGCAGTTGGTTACTAGTAACTTTCCACTGAAGTGTTTGCTTTTTATTGTACAGCATTGAAGAAGTCTATTATGTTTATACTAGCAGTGCAGTGCTTCGTAGAAAAATGTAGTCTCGGTGCCACAAACTGTCATTATCTTGTAAAGGCTGAACACTCTAGCTGTCTTCATACCCTTCAAAATGCTACTGGAGCAAGAGTCGTGATAGGTTCCTCCCCTTCCAAGGAAGAGATTATCCCCCTGCCTGTAGAGTTTGGAAATGAAAAGCAATTCCAGAGATGCTCTGGTATTCAACAGCACAGTTCACGCAAGATGTAATTTAAAGGACCTAGGAACAAGAGGGCTCAGGAACAGGAGCCCTTGGAGATACGGATAACGGGTGTGAGAAGGATAATTATTGCAGTCACTGTACAGATGTCTTTGGGTATGTGTATGTGGGAGATGTTGCTTCTTGTTTGCTTTTCCTTGTTCAACTCTCATAGGGCCAGTTTTCCCAAAGTTCTGCTGTCCATCATGGTGTAACTTCTCCAGTAGGAACAACTGCCTGCTTATGCAAAGCAAACAAGCCTCCATGATGCAATGTTTCTGCTGCTCAGCCCCAGGATTGCTAACTAGGAAGATAATTTCCTGACTTGTTGCTTTAACTTCAAACTCAGTGCAGCAGCTTTCTCCAGATCAAAATGTGAGCAGTTGATTTTTACATCCTTCTCCAGGTTGCCCCTTTTGCCCCTCATCACTAGCCGGACAAGTATTAGTTTGAGAGTTGCTCTGTACTTGTGAAAGTTGCACAAAATTTGTTTAACAAAAGTTAAACAAATGGGTCCATGTGTAAATACAATTGAGTCCTGTCACTTGTAAAGCAGAGAATCTGCACTGTTTCAGATATTTCAGCTGATAATTGTAGCTGCTGTACGGATAGGAGCACGTCGGTAGTGCCTGGTGTGCCTTGTGTTACCCACACCACATTCTTCTGCAAGAACACCAAAGATCGCTACATCTGAGTGAGCAAGTGGCATGCTGTGTGTTTTGCCAGGGTACAACGCACCTACCTGTTTCATTTTCAAATGCCTCAAGAAATATGGAAATAATAGTTTTATTTGCAAGCACTTGATAGCCATTTGCAGCCAAGAGAGCAAGAATACTTTTTTTCTCCTTCTGTTTTCGGTGGAATTGCAGGGTTCTTTTCAGTATCTTGGGCCAGGCAGCTTTTAGGTGATTGCTGTCTGTGAGATCTCTTGGTAATAAAGATCAGCTGAAGCAGTAGATCCTGGTCTAAACAAGAGTGTCAGGATTATAGTATAAGGGCCTTTAGCTCTTTAACAGGTTTCAAGTGTGTTTGGGCAAAACAGTAGAGGGTAGCCAAAGTGTTGGTTTTTTTTTTTTTTCAAGAGAAAGAGGTATGCTGTGAACTCTGTCAGCTGGACTTTAGTTTTATTCTTTTTTGATAGGCTTCCAGTTCAGGTTTCGCTAACTTGCTGTGTTTACTGAGTCATAGTAGGTGCAGTTAATCGGATTACAGCCATGAAACTGATTTTATAGGAGAAGGGACAGCTCTGGTTTTGCTTAAAGTAGTCCTTGGTTTCTTTTTTTTTTAATGTACCAGCAGACTTTGAGAGAGAGTGAAATCTGGAGACCTGTCCTGATGTTTCCCCAGGTAATACATCAGACAGCTATGTAAGTGGTGTTTTTGTTATACAACTTAGACAACAATCATTTTCGTCTGGCTTTCACTTAACTGAAGACATTTTACTTCAGGATTCAGACTAACGTAAGCCCATTTTCATTTGAGATAGTTGCTTTATGAACTTGCATACAATGGCAGTAGTCAGTAATGCACTCTGTAGTGAATGGCACTGTGCTAGATAAACCTGTATGTGAGGAAGCTCTTGACCAGACTAAGCATTATCGACTTCAAAAGTTTTAGAGTCTTAAGTCTCTTAACTATAGTTACTTCTACTAGCATAATCTGAAAGGCTTGCTATGAAAGTTTGAGGGAAAATGGGTTTGCTGTTGAATAGATCCTTGGAGGATGATAGCTTTACATTCAGCTGTACAACCATAAGATGTAGAGCAGGAATCAGATCTATTCTATACTTAGCTTGAAGGAGAGGTACTTCTTGTTCCTTTCCTCTTTTGCTGCAGGAAACCTTGGCATATCAAATTTTTTCTGAGCTTTTTTGTGTTTTGATTTTCTCTCTTGCCTTTCCCTTTCAAGGAGAAGGCAGTGCAAGTGGTGTTGATCAATGCCTTATGCACAGTCAGATTTTATAGCGGGTGCATGCAGTTCTGTAGCCCCCTGAGGATCCATCCCTCCAGAGTACTCAGATTGCTGAATTCTTAATTTTTTCTAAATCACAGTAACTTTGTAACTTTCCGGGTGTAAAATCTGAACTTCATTGGCATCTTGATGCAGGATGAAAGTCACAACCAGATGTTTACAGTTCTCGCTCAAACGTGTAATTGCGTAGGGCAATGGAAGAGATCTTGCTAGCTTCCCAACAACAGGCACAACTATGAATAGATTACTAAGTCTACTTTATTCCTGCTGTGGATCTTCTGAGGTTTGGTTGCCTTTTACTGTTGTTGTTTGTCATATCTGCTACTGACTATGAAAATTTATAAATATGAATCAGATATATTGGTGATGATGGGGAATGGATTTTGCAGTGGAGCTCACAGGTAAGTGTTTTCATTTGTTCAAAGTGAAAACAAAATTAGCAGTGTTTACACTAGGTCTGTGAATTCTAGGGAAGAGAAAGAAGACATTGAATTTACAAAGCCTACCTAGTTTATTAACTTAGCAAAAGGTAGGTTAGAGCAAAGCTTCCACTGTGAAATTCAAGAAGTAATTTTCTGCAGAAGTGGAAACCATTGCTGGTTTATAAAGTCTTTGTTTAAAAAGCATTAAATGATTTTTGTGTGCTGTGGCACGTGAGTTAATGCTTCTAGAAATAAGCTGTCTGGTGTGGTGGCTGTGTGGTGTTTTGGGTTGTGTTGTGGGTGTTTGTTTGGTTTTTTTGTCCCGTAGTTTGTGTTCAGTCCAAGGAAGGGTTTGGTGGGGTTCTTTTCAGCTTCTTGAACATGGAATGCCTGTACTGTGGTTTTTATTGCAACTTCACTAAATTCTCAATTACGTGATGGGTACAGTAGAATCCTTTCTGGAAAATATGCTCAACAGTGACTGAAAGGTAAAACATAGGAATTTATGTGAAAGAAATTGAAGATGATTAAAACCTCAGTATATTGCTGTGTAAATGTTTAAAGGGGCCAGTATCATAATTGCTACATGCTGTTCTTGTTTTAATCTGGAAAAGGATATAGAACCGGAGAAGATTCTGGCAAAAAACGTGTGAGGAAGATGCAGAATAAACTGTGCCTGCTCACCTGGGAAGAGAGATGATTCAAAGAAAGACCTTTAAGGTCGGGAGTGAGACTGAAGAAGTGAATAGGCAGCATTTGCTTGTGTCTTGCAGTATAATCACTAGATAGCATTTGATGGAGTATGTTGAAGAGTACAAAAGCATAAAGAGTTTAAAGAAAAAATCTCAGGTCTGTCAGTGATTCTTAACAATGTTAGTTCAATTGCAGACTCTTATTTAGGGAGACTTATTCTTCCAAAGCAGAAGTGGGTGTAACTTCTAGTGTTTGCTTTGTTTTTTATGTTGCTCCTTACAGCATTCCTTGCTTGCTGTTTAGGAAGCAGCATACAGGATGCATGGGTTTTTCATCTAACTTAGCCGTGGTATTTACTTTATGATGTGCGGCCTTCACTTTTGTGCAAATAAAGGCAATCCTAGTGTATGGCTGCAGCTTTAAAGAGAAATCTGAAATGTATGCATTGTCAGTTAACTGGCAGGGCTTTGGTTATTGACTGAACATAGTAATTTAGCGAGGATCATTAAATTTACATGTAGGGGAGGAGGGGAATTTACTAGGAGCACAGGATAATTTATGAGATCTTAGTGTAGTAGGGAGACAGTGCTGCAGTTATCTGGGAAGTTACTTGTACTGGTAGAAGGATCTTCAGAACTGGAAGAAACAAAATTTTCAAGCTGAAAAGCTATCCTCCCATTTGCAAACTTTCTTGTAATCTTCTGTCCACTTTACAGACCAAGGTACTGAGAAACATGAAGGAGCAGGTACTTCTGGGATTACTGATCAGGAAAAGGAATTGTCGAGCAGTGCGTTACAAGCTTTTCTGGTAAGATAAAGCCAAACTCTGAGACTTTTAATTTACCACAAAATTGCTAAATTACATAATTATTTTTCCTGTTTCTGTAGCACAGTTGCAAATGTATTAACAAGATATCGTATCAAAAGTAGCACTGGTTGAGTTATAAAGCCAGCACACCCATTTTCTGTCTGCTCTGATGTGAGAAGACTGAACGGGATACCAGAACAAAACGGACAAGAGCACGTTTAACTTTCATTCTTGAAACTTAGTAGCCTTAAAAGCTGTATGATGAGTTAATTAGAAGATACAGGCCTCAGCATTGGAAATGCATGATCTCTCTGAAGAATTAATTGCTTCAAGCAAAAGATGTTGTGTTAAAGGGTTTAAAGGAACCACATGTATTTAAAAACAGCAACCAAGCAAATCTTATTCATTTTAGCATCTTGCTATGTTCTTTCACAAAAAGCATTGTATACTGTTCTGTCACTTTACATTAAAACATATTCTTCAACACACAACACCTACAGGCAGTATTTACTACTTGTTTTGTGTTTCTTGGAAGATGTTTTTTGTGTCCTAAAATTCAGGTACCAGGTCTTTCAGTTTACTTCTTTCTTTGTATTGTGTCCTTTTATTTAGTGTGGCCAGTGACAGGAAGTATAGTTGCTTTTCCTTTCAATTGTTGTATCTCTGTCTCCACTGCACCTTGCATAATTCAGTTTTGGATGTGTTAAATAGATTGGGGGAAGAATTTAAATACGTTTTTTGAGATTCCTGCTTGTATGTTTCGCTCATTACTTTTCTTTTGTCTGGAATGTTGTTACATAAGTGCCTGTAGTTGGTCCTTAAACTGTGACTGCAGCTGATGTTCCCTGATGTCTTCTTGAGTGCTTTCTAGCACAATTACTCTTTTTCAATAACCTCTTGCTCGTTGGCATTTCGTCCTGAGAACTGAAGGTACAGGAAAGGATTGTCTGTTTTCTGCCTTGCCCACAGATCTACGTGCCTAAAATACTTCTGGTCTGCTGATGACTTAATCTTTAGTTTTACACTGATCCAGTGTATCATGTTTATCTCATTATTTTTTTCTTGCTTTAAGCCCTCTCTAAGTTCGTGGAGTTGTGAGGTGATGATAGATGTCAGCAGAATTAGTCTGGTGCCTTGTTTGCCAATTTCGCTTGCTATTGAGTTGCTATAAATAGCTTTGTGGACGGCCTTGCATGCTGTTTATCATACTGCACTTCCAATTTCTGTCTGATAGAATTACTATAAAATTATATATTATATTCTAGATCCCGTCTGGTAGAGTAGGATAAAGGGCTGTTGGCTGAGGAAAAACATCACAAAATAAGCTGAGCATTTAAGGGCTCAAGGCTTTTAGTTCAACTGTGTTTAGAAGCCTTGTTGCTGTGATCTGAAAGCTACTTCTGTTGAAGAGAAGCTGTGAGTGTGAACACATAAAGAAAATAATTGGGAGATGAATCATCTCAATTAAAGAGCATGCCGGCAGTTGAGTTGCAAGTCCCTGTGTTTATGCACATGATCACTGGGCAACCAACCATGCTGTTGATACTTGGAGTTGTCGAAATACTGTGTGTCGATGTCCTGCTGCATCTCTCTGTAAGTTGTATAACTGTGCTTTCACAGGAGACTGAAGGAACTGGGATGGTTCTGTTGAGAGTAGCTGCAGAATGGCAACTTTCTCAGGAAGAGCAGAAGGACCACAGAGCCTTTCTCTGTTGTAATTGTTCCCTTAATAGAGGAAGTTAGGCAGGAGCCCAGGAGAAGCTCCAAGGAACAGCACTTAAAAAAGGAGGAGAAAGTGGAGAGCAGTCGTGGTACTCAAGAACATAGATTGTGAAGTGTTGACAGAGATGGAAACAAATCTACATATCTGACTGACCAGATTGGAAGTAATCCTGATACAGAAGAGGTGAAGGTGATTACTCCTGTATAGGAATTGAACAGTAGAGAGTGAAGGATCATTTAGACTTAACATAGTTGAAAGAGTCTGGAGTTCTCTTTCATTCCTCAATGCCACTAAATACCTCCTGCACAAACACAGAAAAGACTAAAACTGAAAGCAGAAGGAGGCAAGCCATTCTGAAGTCCTTGCCTATTCCTGAGGTCAAAGAAAGGATTTTTTTTATTAAAACACACCTCAGAGGAGCATCATACTTGGGTCCTAGTTTCCATGCCTTGATGATTGAATACTCCATTCAACAGCTAAAACTTTTAAAAATATTATTTAAACCTGTACTGAGAAAGTGACACCCTCTTTTTCCAACCTGTCTTAAGCCGATTTCCACAAACTAAATTGTAACTTACAGTCTCTCCAGATGCAGTGAAGAATGAACATAAAATGGTGGGCTGGGACTTACGTAAGCAACTGCAGCCACTCAATGTACATGTGATGGGGAAAGATTATGAAAACTGAGGAAATAAAGAATCTTGAAACTCAGAATAATATGACAAAGATAAATCAGAATAACACTTTTCATGGAAACATCTGTTTATAATAATAGACTACTCCATTTGTCCTTCCTGCCCAAAATTATTTTTGAAGTTTGGATATGACCTCAACTTTTAGGCTTACTTCTCATACATAGTAATCTGCATAAATAATGAAGTATGTGTGTAGACGTTTAGTTTGCTTCACTTGCTGTTAATAAAGGAAATACTACTTTGCTCTCTAAACTTACAGAGGGTACTTTCATTAAAATTTGCTAGTCTGTTAGTTTAAACTTTGTATCTTCTAACACGTTTCTGGTACCTGTGCAATTTCCAGGCTGGCAACTATGATGCTTGTTTACAACACCTAAATACCCTTCAAGACATAAACAAAGATGACTACAAAATAACTTTGAATACTGCTGTTGCGGAATTCTGTAAGAGTAACCAGACTACAACAGACAATTTGAGACAAACCCTTAACCAGCTGAAGAACCAGGTATTGCAAACCTGTTGACACGGTACTTGATTTTGGGTGCTGTTAACGGTGATGAGATCTTCCAGTGAAATAGGAAGAAAACTTCTGCCCCTTGACCCCTAGATTTGATAAAGGAATAAGAAAGTAACATTACTTTTAATCTCTAAGTCAGTTTAATCATTTAGGACACTGCTTTTGTAGGTGTGTTTTTAGTTGTTATTGAAATTGATCCAAAGTTTAAACATTCCAGAGATTGTAAATGTGGAAGGACCTACTATGTTCTTTCAGTAGAAAGTTCCTTAACCTGAAATAGTTTGAAGTAATTTCATAAAAAATAAGAAGTGAAAATGTTACTTTACTGGCCAACTGACGGCTTTCTATTTCATTGTAAATTTTTCACTGGCTTTATCTTGAACAACAATAAAGTTTATTAGCTTATAACTCTTAATGACCTATCTTTAGACGGATTAATACCCTTGGATTATTTTTGTAAAATACTTGACACTTTAAAAAAATCATAGGTATTGAAAGTTTAATGAAACAAGGTGGGTTTTTTTTTTCAGGTTCACTCTGCTGTTGAAGAAATGGATGGTTTAGATGATGTTGAAAATAGTATGCTGTACTACAATCAAGCTGTTATTTTGTATCATCTGCGTCAGTATACTGAAGCTATATCGGTTGGGGAGAAGCTGTACCAATTTATAGAGCCTTTCGGTATGTACAACAGTTGTTCGTTCAAGAACTACAGAAAGATCATTCAGTCTTTCTCACAATCAGACCAATTAATGTAAATTGCCTAATATGGTTCCAAAAACGTAGGTAGACTTCAGAATGAAGACTATGTTTTACTTACATCAAGGCTGACAATTGAATTTGGAGGGGAGGTACTTCAGAGACATTTAGCAGACAAGCATAATGAAACTGAAATGGATTTTTGACAACTTAAGAATATATTTATGTAAATAATATGCAAAAGCTAATTAAATTATCTTAAACTCAAATTTTGAGCAATCATACACCTTCATGGGTGGGTGTGTATTTGTCAGCGCACTCACATTTTTAAATACCCGCGTTAGGTCATACGTAATTGTATGTGCTCCTACCCGAACATAAAGTCTCCAGCTTTTATGATCTATGGCACCCTGTATAGTGGAATTGCCATACTTGTATGAAATAACTTCATAATCCATGTTGAATTTTAGAGGTGACAAGGCTGGAGGATGTATGTGTGTGTATGTGTGTGAATAAATTAAGTAAATGCTACTGTGTTTCTCCTTCAATTCCTCCCAGTTTTCAATATGCCTATTTGGGACTTGCTTTGTAAAGCCAGCCAAAGATGTATTTGTATGGAATCCTTTAAAGTTTTGTGGGATTCTATGTACGCATGTGGCTCCGTCTGTCTGTTTAGACACTAGATCTTTGGTGCTGATCTGCTTAGACCAATTCTCAAAATCTATAGACATGAAATACATGTTAAGCCGTCTTTAGTCTATGCTTTTATGCTGATGCCATTTGAATTAATTACTTTTTTCCCCAGCATATGTACTTATCTACATTGTGTAGATATCTGCATTTTTTTCTTATGTAATATATTTATTTTTCTCATGATGTTGCGTAGATGCACTTTATAGTCAATATTTTTTCTTCAGTCATGTTTCAAAGGATTGGTATTAGAGCTGTAAAATCATTTTTACTTCTTTGCTTTATACAGAAGAGAAGTTTGCCCAAGCTGTGTGCTTCTTACTGGTAGACTTATACCTGCTAACTTACCAAGCTGAGAAAGCGTTGCATCTGCTTGCTGTTCTGGAAAAAATGATTTCACAGGGCAACAATAACAGCAAGAATGGAAAAAATGAGGTAAGCTTAATTAATTATAAAACTATGTTAGATCACCTGTAACTTCAGACAGCAACTTACAGGTGTTAGTAACTGAGTTAATTGTATACAGCAGCTGTTTATTCCCTTTCTTCCACCCTTTTTTCTTACTCCCAGGGAGCTAAGAAGTGTTTTTTCATTAGAGACTTGCATTGGAAAGGCAGTTGTCTTCAGGGTTAAATATACATATTTTTACTTTTTTCCCTTGTAGTATGACCATATGAGACCCTAAGTCTGAAAGGGAAGTCAGTGTCAGAGAGGAATTGCAGTTGCATACCATGGTGTGGGAAATCAAACATCTTTTTTACATAGTATCTGAAAGTATGAGGTCTACTTTCAAATGAAATCTTTTGCATGTGTCTTTTGGAAAAGTCAGTAGAATGAGTAGTGACTTGGAAGTGAAAAGAGGACACTTTGTCTTTTCCTATTGATGGAATGTCACACTTAAGATAAAATGTTTTGTCTTTAAATATATAGTAATTCTACGGAAGAAAATATTAGAGACCCTAGAATGTGTATATCATCCTCTGTGTAGGAGAATTCTTAAAATACCTCAACTGCAGAGCAACATAGCATAACGCTAATGTTAATATAGAATTCTGCTCTTCATAGGCTGGTGTCGTTGTTCTCGGATTTTGATTGTTAAGCTCAAGTTACAGTATTTCGTGGATTGTGTATTTTTTTTACTATTAAATACTTATTTTTCTTCGTCATGTGAGATTGATAAAAATAGCTTATGAAAGAATCTGTAAACCGAATTTAAAACGTGGCTATTAGTAACGCTTCCTTTTTTTTTTTTGTTTGGCGCTCAGTCAGGTAACAATACAAATAAAGATTCCTCAAATCAAAAAGCTGAAAGTGGAGCTTTAATAGAAGTTGCTAAATCCAAGATACATCAGGTAAGTGTCTGCATATGATTTACACAAGAACATCAGTTCAAGTTTTCCTTAAAACCGAGTGCCATCTGCTTCAAATCTAGTTCAGCGTGAATTGTGATACTCTGTGTGTCCTTGAATTTCATGTTGTAAAACAAAAAAATCAGTTTATCTAGTTCTTAGTTTCTGTAAGATCTATGTACAGGAAAAAGTGACCTAACACAAAAAATCCCTAATTTCAATCCCTGTGGTTTATAATAATTTTTTTACGCTGGCTTTGTATCTGTTAGACCATCCAGTAGTCTAAATCAGCTGAGATTTTATGTCACTGTACTGTTTTGTGGAAAAATATGTGAAGAAACAAAGTGCCTCTCTATCAGCATTCACTTATTGATGTTTTCAGTTTAGTAGGTAAATGTTTGGGATTAAGAGGTTAGATTATTTTAATTAGTTTGTAATTTAAAGTGCTAGTATCTGTGTTCGAATACAGAGTAGTTGTTGACCATTGAACAAAATGCACATCTGCTTACTGTAAATACGAAGCCTACAAATTTGTTATTGAAAGTCTGAACAGAATTTATTTTTTAGGAAGGCTTTTTACTACCTATTTTTAAGATGTATATAAAATACTCTGTAAAAAAATCTCTAGATATGGTTCATCTTGCAAACTTGCAGAAGGTTTTGGTTTTTATTTAACAACTTTAATTTTTTAACAGTATAAGGTGAGAGCCTATATCCAGATGAAGTCACTAAAAGCATGCAAAAGGGAGATCAAGTCTGTTATGAATACAGCTGGGAATGTACGTATTCTTAAGGCTATTGTTTTTCTAATCTAGATCTGTTCTCTATTTTAAAACTGAGTTTTCTGACTTTCTTTGCGAAGAAAGCTCTTATTGAGGATGGATGTCTGAAAGAATGCTTCATATAGTCAGTTGGGTTTGTAGTCACTTTTCTGCAAGTATAATTAATGTAGAATTTTATTTGCACTGTTTTCAGTTGTTCAGAAAAATGCACTTTATTGTTAATGATGCCAAAATAGCGGTGAAATGCAGTTTGCCTTATAATTTAAGCAGTGCAAAACAAGTTTTAGTTTACTATAAATGTTATGGGTATTACAAGCTTCTGATGTCACTGGTGGTTTACACCGGTTCATAAAAGATTAATTCTGGGATACACAGTTTTTTGGGGTTTTGTTTTTTTTTTTTCTTTTTGTTTAACTTTTTTTGAGGCTTATCTATTGCTAGAAAGCAGTTTATTTTTTTATATAGGAGTTCTCAGCTCAGAATTACGTCCACCTTCCCAGATGAATTCTACATTAACTGAGAAACGGGGAGTGGGAGGAGAGCACTTCCCTTTTGTTGCCAGTCTCAACAGCTGCTAGTTTGACAGAAATCCTTCTGGATCATGAGGTCCCTGTTGCCAGAAGATCACAGCCCAGGAGGAAGTTGTTGAACTCCGCAGGGAGGGAAGCGTGGGGAAGAGTGTACTAGACGACAGGTTGGAGAAAGGTCCTCTTAAACAAAAAGGAGATCCTCTGTGTTTTGCAATTGCCATGAGAGAGTTCTGTAGAATAATGTTGGGTTTTAGAGCAGTAACAGAGCATGCATAGTTCTGTAGTTTGGAGGAGGTGAGTGTTAATCATGTGCTCAACAAAGAAATGCCACTTCATGAAGTGTTATTTTTAAAATGGCAGCAGGGGCAAGCTGTTTGTGGAGGGATTTAACACTAGCAGTAGAAATCATAAAACAAAAGTTAATGAACTGTTGTTTTCTCCTTCACAGTCAGCTCCTTCTCTCTTTCTTAAAAGCAATTTTGAATATTTGAGGGGCAATTATCGTAAAGCGGTGAAACTTCTAAACAGCGCAAACATTGCTGAACATCCAGGCTTCATGAAAACAGGTAAAATAGAAAACTTCATCCTGTAAGTACATGAATGTGTAGTATAATAGGACTTCTCGTTGGTATTAATTTTAAGCACATTGATGATTGCTTAAGGGAGTAGGCTCTGAATGTCATGGGTTTATACGCTGGATATGTTTTCGTCTTTCTTGTTGTGCGCCTTCACCTAAGACTGTTGTGGTTTTGATTGAACATTCTTCTAGATAATGCAGTGGTTGTCTAAGAAAATGGATTTGTGAAGGTGTAGACGTGATATTTGCAATGCTTGTATTCGGGTCTCTAAATCAAGACATGAAACAAAAGGCAACTTACTAGATCTAGAAATGAGATTTCAGATTGTACTCGGAGAGGAGACTTTAGCAGTTGTAATGATTGTTGTGGAGGAAACGCAAATGTTTCGTGAAGTGTTAAAGTTTGACTTCTATTGTCTACCAGTTTAAGTTACTTTTATATGTAGAAAGTATATATGTGTACACATGCACAGGGATGTAACAGCACATGAATGTGTATACTTTTTAAGATGTAGAACTTATTTATATACTATAAATATATATGCTGTTTATATATGTCCTTACTGTATACGATATTATTTAAATATATTTGAGATTTTAGTTGACTGTTTAAAACATCAGTTGAAAAACCCAGAGAAAAAGCTGTGTCTTATGTCATTAGAGAGTTAGGATTTCAAAAAATACTTTTCATTAAAACTAGTGAATTTCTTTACTACTTTGTTCAATGCTGTTTTTGTGATAGTAGTCTTAATTTCATGTGCTATAAGATCTTTTATCTAGTAGATATTGCTGCATAGATTGCAATTAGATTATAGAAGTTGTGGAGTTGGCCCTGGGAATCACAAGACAGTAAATTTTGTAAACTTCTGTATTTACAGATAAATTTCATGGAAAACATTAAAAATATTTTCCACAGCCTATTCTGGCATATTTTGACACTTCTTTTAGAATTTACTGTAACTTACCTTCTTGACAGTTTTTATGTTTGAAGTTCTTTTTATAACTTAACATTTTCTGGACTGTTTTATTTTCATATAACTTTTTTGACCTAGTTTTTTTGCACAGTAGAATGTTCACTTAATAGTCTTCCTAGGTTATGATTAAAATAATGTCTGGTTAATTTGTTAATGGTCTGTTTCTTGGTTGGATTTTTAGGGGTTTTTTTTCTTTTTTTTTTTCTTTTTTATCAATGGTGACCCTGTAAAGCTTCAATTACCAGCAGATAAGTCAAAAGTTGAATTTTCTGTCCTCTATTATTTAGAAGGAGCTTCTTACAGTGTTAGCTGAACATGACAAATTTAGGAATTAAAGTGCATTTCCTGCTTGTATGGTTATGTTGACATATTTGTCTATTTTATAAAACTTGGGCAGGTAACGTCATTTAAGAATTCCCTTTTTCACGAGAGCCATCTGTAAAAAATGTGAAGTGCTTACATGCTAAATGCTACAAAAATCTCCAGGTGAAGTTACTTCTGTTTGCAGTCTGACAAATTTGCTTTATGCCTGGCTCAACTAGAATATGGTGCATAAGATCTGGAAATCTCTGACTGCTTATATACAGGTCATTTCAGGTCAACTATCCAAGACAACTGGAGTGGAGTAAGAAATACAGGTTATTAGAATGTTTATGAGGCAGGGATGTAATTGCTTAATCCATTAACATTCTTCATCAAGATACTTTTAATAAACTACCATAATATGTTGACCCAAGAGTAGTGGGAGCATCTTGTGGGCTTGGTGGCTTTGTTGAGTTTACGAAAATGATCTTCTGCTATTCTCTCAGGTGAATGCTTAAGGTGTATGTTCTGGAACAATCTTGGCTGCATCCACTTTGCAATGGGAAAGCACAATTTAGGAATTTTTTACTTTAAAAAAGCCTTGCAAGAAAACGACAATGCGTGTGCACAGCTAGGAATGGGTAGCTCAGATGCAGGTAAGATTTTTAAGAGATGAAAATAGATGGTGGAAGAGGGGTGGGCAAATCAAGAAAATAGAGGGTAGACGCTTTCAGTAATTATCAGCAAAATTCCTGTTTCATCTCTTTGCAGAGGACAGGACAAAGAGAGTGAGAATTTTGATTTTAAACTTGATTTCAAAGTATAGTCGCTGTTGCCAGAAATAGATGATGATGAAACATGTTCTTTTTTTGCTCTTTTCTTTGATGTGCCATGGGGCTGGGGCAATTACTTCTCTCTCGTTTATAGTGTTTGACCATCAGTCAGGGAGATGTGACAAAAAGACAGTCTCTGTGGCCTATTGTGCATCACTAAAGATAGTATTTATAGTCCTGCTGACATCATGTAGAATCATCAGGACTTGAAGGATGTGGTTGGTTTGGTTTTGGTTTTTGTTTGCTTGTTTTTTTAACTTGAAAAATACAGAAAATGTGGAGTGCAATACTGTTAAATTAGCGTTTGGAAGATGATGTATTTCTCAAACTTTCTTACTGAACAATTCCCAGACTTCTATGGGAAACGTTCATCTATGTTTAGTTTTATGGTTTTATTCATCTACTTTTGTTCTAAGTATACCAAAGGACAAGAAAATAAACGTTATAATAAGGTTTTTTGCTTTGGTTAGTAATACTTAAGGTTTTTTTTTTCTTTTCCAAGTAAATGATTTCATGATGAAGTGATAATTATTTCATTTTTTGTTTTCTTTAAAATCTAGTTGCTAACAAACATTTTATTGTTTTTCCTGTTCCTCCCCCAACCCTGTACCTAGGTGCAGCCTTAGGTACCAGTGTGGAGACAGAAAATGTTTTATGCTTGTTAACAGCAAAGTAGTTTTCTTCTGGAATTTGTATGATAACAAAGATGTGCATTCTCACTAATATGGAATTTAATAGCATTATGTAACATTTACCTTAAGTGACAAGGTACATAAGTGGTTAGCATTTAATGTACTTCAACATTTATTAAGAACACAATTAATTTGTCTTTGGTATCAGCTTTGATGTGGAAGGAATTTATTTACAGAAGGAGGCTAGAGAATTTCTGCAATGAAAGGAGTTTTTGGTAGTTTTTGAGTGTTTCCTACAGCTTCCCTCCTTTTCCCCGAGTTACCTTTTCAGCTCTCGTAACCTGCACATCCAAGATTACCTTATCGTTTTCTGCAGGTAAAAAATTTTCAGGAAGGCCCATGTGTACACTACTGACTAACAAACGGTATGAGTTACTCTACAATTGTGGAATTCAGCTCTTGCATATTGGGAGGCCCTTAGCTGCCTTTGAATGCCTGATTGAAGCAGTCCAAGTTTATCACTCAAACCCTCGTCTTTGGCTGAGAATAGCAGAATGCTGCATTGCTGCCAATAAAGGGGTAAGTAGATTTGCAAATTCCTTATTTTGATTGCAGTTATGAAATACATCTGATCACAGAAAGGAAGAAATAATACCTTGAGTTGAACAGTGCATTTTAAAGGCCAGATGTTGCAACACCTCTGTGTAAGTCCAGATTCATTCTTTTTATGTGTATGTGTGTTTGCATGTTTAATCTGAAGCTGCAACAGGTGGAGGAAAACTGCCATAGAAACAGTGTCTTGAGACCCTGTGTTTCATTGACTTTTCTAAGATCAGAAGAATTTGAGTAGGTTCTTCAAAAGATTGGCATGAGAAAGCACCTAAGTGGCTGTTACAGCTCTTCTATAAAGTTGCAAGGTTTTTTGCTGGAGACACTGGTTAAACATGGTTTTGTTTTGGCATCACACCCCTTTGGCATTCCAACTCATAATCTGAATGGGTAATCATAGAATCATAGAATGGTTTGAGTTGGAAGGGACCTTAAAGATCATCTGGTTCCAGCCCCCCTGCCATGGGCAGGGACACCTTCCACTACACCAGGTTACTGAAAGCCCCATCCAGCCTGGCCTTGAACACTTCCAGGGAGGGGCCATCCACAACTTCTCTGCGCAACCTGTTCCAGTGTCTCACTATCTGCATCGTGAGGAATTTCTTCCCAATATCTAATCTAAATTTACCCTCTTTCAGTTTAAAACCATTACCCCTTGTCCTGTCACTACCCACCCTTGTAAAAAGTCCCTCTCCAGCTCTCTTGTAGGCCCCTCCACATACTGGAAGGCTGCCATAAGGTCTCCCCGGAGCCTTCTCTTCTCCAGGCTGAACAACCCCAACTCTCTCAGCCTGTCTTCATAGGAGAGGTGCTTCAGCCCCTGATCATCTTCATGGCCCTCCTCTGGTCTCAGTCTAGCAGATCTATGTCCTCCTTACACTGGGGGCCCCAGAGCTGAACCAGTACTCCAGATGGGGTTTCACAAGAGTGGAGTAGAGGGGAAGAATCCTCTCCCTCGACCTGCTGATCACACTTCTTTTGCTGCAGCCCGGGATATGGTTGGCCTTCTGGGCTGCAAGCGGGCATTGCTGGCATATGTTGAGCTTCTCGTCAACCAACACCTCCAAGTCCTTCTCCTCAGGGCTGCTCTTAATCCATTCTCTGCCCAGCCTGTATCTGTGCTTGGGATTGCCCCAACCCATGTGCAGGTCTTGCACTTGGTCTTGTTGAACTTCCTGCAGTTTGCACCTCTCCAGCCTGTCAACATTCCTGTGGATGGCATTCCTTACCTCCTGTGTGTTGACCACACCACGCAGCTTGGTGTCATTGGCAAACTTGCTGAGGGTGCACTCAATCCCACTGTCCATGTCACTGACAAAGATGTTAAACAGTGCCGGTCCCAGTACCAGCCCCTGAGGAACACCACTTGTCACTGGTCTCCACTTGGACTTTGAGCTGTTGACTGCAACTCTTTGAGTGCGACCGTCCAGCCAGTCCCTTATCCAGTGAGTGGTCCATCGTCAAGTCCACATGTCTCCAATTTAGAGACAAGGATGTCATGCAAGACAGTGTCAGATGCTTTGTACAAGTCCAGGTACATGATGTCAGTTGCTCTTCCCTTGTCCAGCAACGCTTTAACCTCATCGTAGAAGGCCACCAAATTTGTCAGGCATGATTTGCCCTTAGTGAAGCCAGGTTGGATGTCACCAGTCACCTCCTTATTTTCCATGTGACTTAGCATAGTTTCCAGCGGGATCTGTTCCATGATCTTGCCGGCACAGAGGTGAGGCTGACTGGCCTGTAGTTCCCCAGGTTTTCCTTTTTTCTCGTTTTAAAAATGGCAGTTATGTTTTCCCTTTTCCAGTCAGTCGGAACTTCACCAGACTGCCACGACTTCTCAAAATTAATGGATAGTGGCTTAGCAACTTCATCCATCAGTTCCCTCAGGATCGGTGGGTGGATCTCATCAGGTCCCATGGACTTGTGCACCTTCAGGTTCCGTAGATGGTCTTGAACCTGATCATCTCCTATGGTGGGTGGTTCTTCATTCTCCCAGTCTCTGCCTTCTGCGACTTTGACAGTGTGGCTTGAGCACTTGCTGGTGAAGACTTGAGACAAAAAAAGTTGTTGAGTATCTCAGCCTTCTCCATATCCCGGGTAACCAGGTGTCCCGTTGCCTTCTGGAGAGGGCCCATATTTTCTGTGGTCTTCCTTTTATCAGTGACATACCTGTAGAAGCTTTTCTTATTTCTCTTGATGTCCCTGGCCAGACTTAAATTTATCAGGCCTTTAGCTTTCCTAGCTGGATACCTGGCTGCTCGGACAATTTCTCTGTATTCCTCCCAGGCTACCTGTCCTTGCTTCCATGCTCTGTAGGCTTCCTTTTTGTGTTTAAGCTTGTCCAGGAGCATCTTGTTTATCCATGCAGGCCTCCTGGTGTTTTTGCCTGACTTCCTCTTTGTTGGGGTGCATTGCTCCTGAGCTTGGAGGAGGTGATCCTTGAATATTAACCAGCTTTCTTGGGCCTCTCTGCCTTCCAGGACTTTATCCTGTAGGACTCTACCAAGCAGGTCCCCAAAGAGGCCAGAGACAGCTCTCCTGAAGTCCAAGGTAGTGAGCTTGCGGTTTGCCCTTCTTGCTGCCCTAAGGATCTCGAATTCCACCATTTCATGGTCACTGCAGCCAAGGCTGCCCTTGAGCTTCACGTTCCCCACCAGCCCCTCCTTGTTGGTGAGAACGAGGTCCAGTGTAGTACCTCTCATCACTGTCTCCTCTATCACTTGGAGAAGGAAGCTATCATCAGCATATTCCAGGAACCTCCTGGATTGCTTGTGCCCTGCTGTGTTGTTCCTCCAACAGATGTCGAGGTGGTTGAAGTCCTCCATGAGGACCAGGGCTTGTGAACGTGAGGCTACTCCTATCTGTCTATAGAAGGCCTTATCTTATCTGCTGAGACTCCCTGGTCGGGCAGCCTGTAGAAGACCCCCACTGTAATGTCACATGTCCCTGCTCTCTGTTTAATCCTGACCCATAGGCTCTTGGTTGGCTCCTCCTCCATCCCCAGGTAGAGCTCTGTGCGCTGCAGCTGGTCATTGACGTAGAGAGCAACATCCCCCCCTCGTCTCCCCTGCCTGTCCTTCCTAAAGAGCCTGTATCCTTCCATTCCAACACTCCAGTCATAGGAGCCATCCCGCCACATCTGTGTGACACCGATAAGATCATACCTCTGCAGGCACGCACACATCTCTGTCTCTTCTTCTTTATTCCCCATGCTACCTGCGTTCGCATAAAGGCATTTAACTTGAGCTCTCAGTGAAGCCAGCTTACTGGCTGCAGTGGCTGGAATTCCTTTGTGCTGCACCTCAGGTGCTCTCCTGCTGACCTGTGATCCTTCACTAGGCTATGGGCATCTATTGCTGGCACTGGCATCAAAATGGTAGAAGTGGGATAGACTGAGGTTCCCCTCCCCGCGCAACTTTAGTTTAAAGCCCTCTTCATCAGCTTGGCAAGCCTGTGACCAAAGATGCTCTTCCTCTTCTCTGACAGATGGACCCCATCAACCCCAGTAGATCAGGTTTCTTAAAGTGAGCCCCATGGTCTTAAGTAGCCGAATCCGTGGCTGTGGCACCAGTCCTGTAACCATTTGTTGATTTCCTGGATTCAACTGGCCTTTTCAAACCCCTTCCCTTTGACTGGGAGGGTCGATGAAAAGTCTACCTGTGCTTCAGAGTCCCTTACCACCGCTCCTAGGGCTCTCTAATTCTTCTTGATACTCCTCGAACTGCTCCTGGCTGTATCACTGGTGCCCACCGATCCTGAATTGGTTTGAAGCACATCAGATTTTGCTAAGTCACCTGATGGTTTACCCTACTTTGTCTTGAAATACTTTTAAAAATAAACATAAAGATAATATATGGAGATAAATTTGTGTTATTCTCTAATGCTCTCGCTTCTGGAAGCAATGTGTTCTTGCTGTTATGAATGCTGTCTATTTTAAATGTAGATACTAGCATTAACAGTTTGACCTACTATTTATAGATGGTTTATGATGCCTCAGCTTTCCACGCTCATTTCATATTGGTAGAAAAATCTTGGGTATTATGTATTTTATTTGTATGTGTATGTAATCTATAATTGCATGATCCCTTGCAGTTGTTTCCACAGTATGCCCGTTTCACTCAGGGCATGGGATGGGTGGGATTAACTGAACAAACAGCTATATTCACTTTATTTTTTACCGCCTCTGAATTCTCTCTGTTTTCCCTCTCTGGGTGGCCTCTGCACCTTTATTACTGCACACTATGCAAATCCTTCCAAATAGAAAATTTATAACTTTTCCCTTGGGAATTTCAATGGTGCTCATTATTTTGGTGCCTCTCTTTCAGAAAATTTAAGAAAGATGTTCACAGCTTTATAGCTTTATAGGAGAATTGACTTATATCCCCATTTCACAGGCGCTGCTTGAAGCTTCGAGAGTGTTCAGTCAAAAACGCACTGGCTTTTATTGTGTATGTGCTAGCTGTTGTCAGATAGTTCTGAATACTTAGTTTTATAAAGCACAGTGATTGCAGGAAGAACAGGTTTCTTCATACTGATTTTGCAATTTTCTGTGTCTATCCTACTGGTTATAAGTCACACATAGATAAGACACAGCTGGTCATCTGCGGTGGAAAGCTGGATATGGGATACTGGATTAGCATGGGTTTTGTGGCAAAAAGCAAAGCTAGGATTCTGTTTACACTTATTCCCTTTCTGCATTTTTTAAAATGCATTTTTCAAAATATATTCTTCGTATCCAAACTAACTATATGTGGGATTTTTTTATTTGACAGTAAACGCCATTATAATGTCAATATTCTTCTTCACAATAGAGTCTGATAAATTTCCTGAAAAGTGATAGATATTTAAAATACAGATCTAGGGTAAATTTTTCCTTGTAACTGCAACTCTTCATCACTAACTTCACTTACCAACAAAGTTGTTAAGGTGGCTCATGGTAAAACAAACAAACCCACCCCAGTAAATATGGCATAGAGATAATTCTTGGGACTAAAAGTTAGGGTCCTTCAAGTTCGTTTGACCCACAGAATGTCTGCATACTCAAAAATCTGTTAATTTAATGTAACTTTGCATATGTTGTAGTTCAGCTTCATGCTCCCCATG
>VZSC01009234.1:140496-151378 GCA_013398225.1 Steatornis caripensis | reverse complement strand
GCTCCCCATGGAACAGTTTCAGAACAGCTTTTTCAGAGAGCGTTTTGAATGCTGTGTAAGCGGGGAGAGGAGGTGGCAAGTGTTACAGTGCCAATTCTGAATATTATTTGACTGATCATATGATTTCTTTCTAGATATCCTAGCAGTTCTTTTAATACTGCTTGGTTCATTGTTCTTTTGCTTTCAAAACACAGGAGAAACTAGGTCAGTAGGCTATCAGACAAGCTGTCAGAACTAATCTGTTGTTACACTGTGTGCAGTAAAATCCCTCTGCAACACAAAGACAATAGAAGGTCCCTGATCCTTTGTGGTGCTTAAGATTTAAAACTGTACCCATATAAAATATTAATTCTTATATTGAGTTCAGAGTCGTCTTCCGGTTTTCACTGATTTTGTCAAGCTCTCCTTCAAAAGCCTTGATATTTTAGTCTCCTTTTGTTGTTGTTTTTTCCTTTTAGACATCAGAACAAGAGACTAAAGGTCTTCCCAGCAAAAAGGGAATTGTGCAATCTATAGTAGGTCAAGGCTACCACCGTAAGATAGTCCTAGCATCTCAGTCAATACAGAATGTCGTTTATAAGTAAGTATGTTTTTCATGGGCTCTTTATTTTGTTATCATAGCTTTGTTAAGGGTATGTACCTGTTTATCAGGAGTTTTTAAAACTGTCAGGGGATAACTGTTATAACTGTTCATTTTGGAATTATTAATGTAGTGAAGAGAGAGGCAGGTTAAAATGCTTGATGAGTCCTACTTAAACATCATTTGGATGCCTTCTCTGTGATTGCCAGCAGAGGGCTTCAGTGTGTGTTCATTGTAAGTAAGAAGGCCATTAAAGCTTAAAATTTATTTATCTGAAATTTGTATTTCCAGTTAGCTAAATGTGTCCCCTTTTTCTCACTTAAAAATATGTATTTTCAGTAATCTACTTTAGAAAAGTACAGGAAGAATCTAGTTGCTCTGTCTAAAACTTCAGGAAACAAAGTCAAGAAAAAAAGAGAACTTCTTGTAATTATGTAGTTGAATCTGGTCACTCTATTTGAGCGTTGTGGTGTCCTTGCCATATGTAAGAATAGCAAGTTGCATAATTCTTCATAGATTAAATGTGTTATATTATATTAAAAAATGATTTAACTTTTTAAGGATAAAGTTTTGTCTACATTCAGATGTTTCTGGAGCTCTGCTTTTATTTTTTAAGTTAGTAGGATTACTACTCACTGGCTAACTTCTGTGTCTCTTTAAGTGATGGGCAGTCCTCAGCAATACCTGTAGCCAGTATGGAATTTGCAGCGATTTGTCTAAGAAATGCCTTGCTGCTACTGCCAGAAGATCAGCAGGAGCCAAAGCAGGAAAACGGATCTAAAACTAGTAATCAGCTAGGGGGAAATACAGAAAACAGTGAAAGCAGTGAAGCATGCAGGTAAACAGAATTGCATCTGACCTTTCTTTTTGTCCTGAGTAACTCTGGGCTGACAGTCTGTGTCTGCTACCTATCCTGTTGGGCCAGCAGAAAAAATAACATGTTTGTAAATTCTCTTAGCACTGTTGGGATATCCAAGGAAATTGTTTAGCTGCTTGTTGTTTTAGTTGCTGGTGTGCTAATTTAAGAATAAAATACTGAGTTGATTCCAACCAATCCTAACAACTTTAATGAATTAGACAGTGAAATTATTTTTTTTCCACTGGCTGTATTATTTTCTGTGTTGCAAATGTTATGTTTTCCCACACCCTCCTGTAGTGCATATTGGTATCTCTCTAATTGTAAGTGAAGTTTCACACATTACAGTGGTTTTGCTGATGTGTGCATGTGCGCCATGTACTTGATTCAATACATAAATGTCTAGCAACTCGGTTGTAAACATTTCCCCATGATCAGACTTGACATTCGTCAGCCCTAGTATGATTTGTTGTGTTTGTTTTAGTCTACAAATTGGAAACTAGATTTAGAAGATAAGTAGGAAAGCAGCACAGAGCTGTTGCTTAATAGATTGCATTTTACAAAAAAGAGAGTTTAAGAAAATCTTTTTTTTTTTTCCTCCTTAAAGCTTCAGAAAAAGTAACTTGTAGACAATGTCTGTTAAATAGCAGGAAGGTGTTTTAATTTTTGGCGTTGGTCCTGATGCATTCTAAACTTCCTTTTGAAGAGTAACTTTGTTGACCATAGCCTGCACTTTCATTAATGACCATTTTGAGAAGGGAAAAGTTACAATAACTAATCTGGAAAAAGTGGCTATGTTCAAGTAGAACTTGAACTTAGAGAGTAATGAAAAAACACAATGTTTTTGTCAGACCTGAGTAAAGATTAATTTTAAGAAGCTAAGATCCATTTGTCAAACAGCAGGTTTTGCTGCATGTATGCTGTGTTGCGTAGGCACAAGTTGCATCCCCGTATATTCTGAGGTTGCCTAGGGATGGAGTAGGCCTGGGAGTCTGTGGCCGCTACTACTACAGCAATGTTTGAAGGCTGTTCTCTATAACCCTTTTTTTCCCAACTACAATCTTTCCTGTCAAGTGATGAGATGATTTATAAACTTCAAGGGGGAGAGAGGTGTTTCTTTTTTGCTTACCAAGGTTGGAGGTTATGAATGAACTTCCCCTGGCAAGTTGTATGCAGCCTATTGAGATGAAGCTCCTCTGGTTTAAGTGAGACTTCAATTTTAAGCTTATGGGGCCCCCTGAGTGGCAGTGATGAAAACAAAATGGTGGCAGGTGGTACTTACTCAGAGAAGACATCCTTTTTTGTTTTGTTTTTGGTGGGATGGGTTTTTTTTGTTTTTGTAGGGGTGAGGAAAAGAAAACGTCCTCTCTATGGGAAGATCCGTTACTACCTTCTGCTTTCAAAACCACATGCTTCTTCAGCTTAAAAGAAATTAAGACTTCGTCATACCTCCCAGTAGCCATTGCCAATTTCAAAATACTCAGCACCAAAACAGGCTGTTCTTAAATTTGCATGTCACATTCCGAAAGGTTCTACAAGGATTTGTTCCTTCTGATAAGGGACCCCCTGCAAGAGAACAGTAAAAGATATAAAGCATTTGGAGAAAATCACACTAATTGAACAGGATGGTTTTGAAGCAAATCCCACTAATTGAGCAGGCTGACTATGAGACAGATTCTCGTGTTATTCACAAGAAAACAGTGAATACTTTCAGTGGTCAAGGGTATTTTTTTAATCCAATTGGCATTTAATCTTTGGCAAAGGCATGAGGTATATATACACTGCAGCAGTGTTGAGTACAGGTTTCCTTGGAGTCTGTTGCTATCTATTTTGAAGGTCTAAGTTAGAGTTGTCTTACCTGTTTGTAATAAATAGATATGAAACTACATCAATGTAAAAGTTCTTGTTAGGTGGACAGGCTCAATTTCAGTTCTGATTTTTCTGATCTGTTGTTTCTAAACCTTGCTGTCTCTCTCTGGCAAGTGCTGCTGTTAACCTTCTCTTCAGTTCTCATTCCAGAAGGAGGTTGTCTTTCAGCTTATTGGAGAGCAAAGTTGCATACTTTTTAAATAGAGCGAATACTTGCTCCCCCCCACAAAAAGCTAAATGTAATGTTAAGAGAGTGGATTTTTTTTTTAAAAGACATTTTGAAATAATAAAGGGCAGCTAGAAGTCTAAAGGAAGCTGTAGCATTCTGTGGATTATCTTTCTAGAATATTTATGTAATTAGTTTTTAAGATGTCTAGGGAGAGAATTAGTTTACTGCAATTGGTTTACTGCTTTTCTTACAGGATAAAAGAAGAGAGGCTACAAATGCAGCGACCTCGGCATCTGTCCAGTTTAAAGTTCATGTCTACACCACACTTAAAAAACAGCTTGAGGCTGTGGAGAGTGGTGTGGGTTGTTTGGTCCGTCACTCAAATCCTTCCCAGCAAATGTTCCCCTTCTTCCTTCTCAAATAGAATGGTTAGGATAAGAGCATATGCCTCAATTTTTGCATAGCTTAATTTTTCTGCTTTTTAGGCTGTATAATTTTTACTGTCCTTTTAAATAGAGTGAATAAATATCAATGCTTATTACAGTGAGAATTTTTTAATTACTTATAGTCACTCCCTATAATTAATACACTGTTTTCATTCCAGCAATAAAAGTCATGAGGGGGATAAATTCATTGCAGCTCCACCTTCTTCACCTTTGAAGAAACAAGAATTAGAAAATTTAAGGCAAGTAAATAATACAAACATTCACCACTAAATGAGCCCCGTCTTAAAATGTGCTATGATTCTGGAGTCATTGCTAGCTTTTTTTTTTAGGCACTTGCACTGTTGAATTGTAACCGTTAATCTAAGGATGCCTTTTTTCAAATGCGTGTGCTTCCTTGCTTCTGGGCTTTGAGTCTGAACAAATAGAAACCATCCAGAATTTCAATTCAAAAGGTAGATCAGTCTGTTTGATCCCACTGTTACAGGCTTGGCATTATATATTGGGCAAAACTAACAAATTTAAGTCCCATAAACGACAAAGCTCAAAAGGTGGCAATGGCTATTGTGATCGGTGGAAGGGGTAGAAATTACTGTATGGTACCTTTTCCCTTCAAGGCATTCATAAGGCTAGTTTGGAATTCAGCCCCACAACATTATATGCTTGTTGGATGGAAAAAAAAAAAAAGTAAGTGGTAAAAGCAGTTATGCTGCTTTCAAATGAGAACAGTGCTCCTTTCAGCAGGAGTAACTCCATAGTTTGCATAAAAGAGAAAGAAAAATTGCCTCTGTTCAGGCATTTGACTTCATCACCGTGGAAGAACACGGGTAAAATTTGACTGTAGAATTTTTCATGTGCTCAGAAATCCTTAAACTATTTGTTCAGCAGACTGAGTGCTCTCCAAACAGAGTAACTCCCATGTGTCTAAATAGGTATCATGTTATCTGGAACCTCTTTACTTTTCCCCAACAAGATTATAATTTGCTGGCAATGTTAATTATTTCAGGTGGCTGCCAGCCCATTGAAAATCTCTCTTCCTATAAAGCTTGCACCTGTTTAGAAAAAAGAAATCTGTTTTAAGTTTCCATTACGGACAAAGCATACAGTAATTTCCCACTTAAACTCTTAGGTAAACACTCTGTTCCAGCCTAACCCCAGGTAACCTGTGTTTTATAATGACCAGCTTAACCTTTACTTTGCTCCACTATGTGTAGCAAATCTACTTGTATTCGTTTAAAAGCAATTTAGCAGGAATCTGTGAGGAGACATTACTGAGACCTTGATTATTTATTCTGAAGCGGTACAAGAGTATGTTCCTCGAAGTAGAAAGCACTGGATTAAAAACAGTGATGTGGGTTGCTTGTGGGTTTTTTTTTCCTCTTGACTGTTGAAAATGTGGTTGCCACATGTCAAAATTACATGGTGTCACATTGTGATTTTTTTTTTTAATACGTAGTCTTTTCTTTCACAATCAGCTGTTGTTACCTACTGATGAAACCTGACAACATGTCAGGAAAAACTTATCAGTTTAGCAAGAATCACACTGCTTCTGGTAAAGAACATTATATAAGGAAAAGCGTTGATTTATTCTTTGGCAATACTTGCTTTGGTGGTTAAATCTAGAGGACTAGACATCCCTAGAGAGTGATTCTGCTAAAACTGTTTCTAGGTTTCTGCAGATAGCTGTGAAGAGCAAAATACATTACACTCAAATGTTAGTATATTCCTGTAGTCTCTTACTCGCTAAGGACCTAAGTGAGAAAATTAAAATTCTTGTCTAGTCAGGGAAAAGTAAGACAAAATACTGAATGTTGGCAAGAATTATCCTGAAGAATAGGTATCTATTCAATTCAGTTTTTCCCTGTTAAGTCACTGGATTGAAAAACCTCTATTACTTCTTGAACTGAAATGCACATCCTAGTAAGAGTTTAAAATTACTGACTGACTTTGCCTCTAAATAGTTCTTAAAAATTAAAAATACCATCTAGAAAAAGCTTTTGTGTCATATGTATTGTTTGGTACTTGTGCACAAATTAGTCGAACAGACTATTCTCATAATAAGCAGCAATTCAGTTGCAGGGCTTTAAAAACAACAAGCAGAAGACTGAGGACACCAAACGTTGCTAAGAATTTATGCATAGGAAATAGAAACTCCAGATTTTTCTTCTGAGTTTCTTCTAAACAATTCTGTTCCTTGCTGCTTCTCATCCTTCGAGAAGCCTGTGGTATGTTTCATCCTGCTCTCAGCCTGTGGCATGTTTCACTGTGCTGGAACAACCTGGGACTGTTAGGATACGTCAAGAGTAAAGGAGTTCTGGTAGACCACGGCACTACATTTGGAAAGTTTTGTGAATTGTATTGTAAAAGTTGAGATGGTTAGCACTAGACCTTATTGTCCCTAGACTGACCAACTTTTGTGTGCAAATGTTAATTTTGCCCTTTAAAGCAGCTAGAGATAAAGGAATAGTGTAATCAGCCACTTTGTCCCGAATATATTCGGACTGCAAGCCCTTGCTGTAAGGCATGTGATCCAGTTTTACAATTTTTTTCTTTCTTTTGTCTCTTCCATTGGCCCTCTGCAGTCCCTCATTATGCTTTATTTATTTTATTTACTTACATATCTTTGAAGTGTGCGTATCCTAGTATTTCCGGGAGCATCACTGACATTGCTAATAACTTCACAGGTAATACTGTACAGGTGACCATTGCCTGCCGATATACCTTGTCTCTTCTCCACACCTAGCTAGTATTGCCTCGTTTGTCCACTTAGATTGCAGTGGTCTGTTTGGCCCTGTCACGATACTGCAAGCTTACAATGATTATCACCCGTAGCTGTTTCACTCTCGTCTTCCTCATTGCATAGTTCTTACCCATCTCCCCTTTGCTGGTACTGAATTTTCTCGTTGAGTAAGCACAGTCTGCACTGTGTATTTCTTAGTATTTTGGATTGTTTTGTCTGCATTGAAACACAAAATGTAGATAGCTTATGTCCAGTAGTGTGCCTAGTTAACTATTTTAAATTATTTCAGATTACTGTTGTTCTCTAAATGGTTTAGAAGTGCTGGTTTTGGTGCCTTGATAGTAAGTTTTGAACAACTGGATTTGCTCTGGCTCACCCTTTGCCTGAGAAATAAGCCAAGTCACATGTGGAGTTTGGGTTCTATAAACTTGCAGTCAGTGTGGGCTGACAAATCTTGTTGCCTAGACCTACACAAGAGGCTATTTGACATAATCTGGCAGTTTAAAAAAACATTTTTCTTAGTGCAAAGGCAGTCTTATTTAGGGCATGCGGAGACTAAGTGATGCTGGAAGTCTGCCGTGCTCAAAGGCGACCTGTGGAGTTTTGTCAGAATCCTGACCGGGGTGAAAAACTAGTTTGTCTTCTGCCTTGTGGTGCAATTCTTCTGCTCCGGTTAGCTGTCAGGTCTCCTGAGCGTTCGGTTTAGCCAGCTCAACAATGGATCCAAGTGCGCAAGAACAGTACTGCAGGAAAGAAAACCTGAATATTTTCCTCTTCTTTAGATGGCTGTTGCTGAAGAATCTTGCCAGCTCTTGCGTGGCTTAAACAGTGACGATTTCCTTAGAGGAGCAGAGTAGGTTTCAGTTTTACTGGGCTTACCTATTGTGTGTTTGGGGTGCACCTTGTGTTTGAGTTTCTGCTTTTAGAAATAAAAATAGGCTTTAAAAAAGTTGTGGGAAATAGAGGGCACATACTGATGTAAGGGCAGTAGCAACCAACTCCGCAGGCCTTGGCTTGTGCCTAAGGGTGTTTAGCTGGTGACGCTTAGCGTCTCTGCTGGTTTGAACACTGTGCTTCCTTGAGGCAGAAACGAAAAGCGGGTAGTTAGAAGCAGGCTGCTATTACAGAGATTTTCTTCCCCGTTCTCTCCCCCTCCCCAGTCGCAACCTTTCAGAAATGTTTTTGGTTTGGGACTGGAGCTGGGGAAGCTTTCCTCTCCCTCTCTCAGGCTTTTGTATGTGTTCAGATTTGATGTGACATCTGGGCATGGTGGAGAGGAAGTGGGGGGTAGGGCGAAACACTGGAGAAGTTGCTTATCCCCCTTGTGCATAATTAAGGAGCATGCCTCCTGGGAAAGGGGAATAAAGGCACCCCAGGTCCTGCCATGAATTACACGATTTACGGCTGGACCGAAAGTGGGCTTGACAGTTGCCAGAAGGTTGGCGCGGCAATAACCCACTTACCGGCGGGAGAGTCGAAGGCTCTTCTCCCATCACTCGCAACGTGAGACCCCACTAAGAGGATCTGCTCTTCCTCCCTGGAGAAGGACAGAGTCTGTGCTCGCAGCAAGGCGTCGCAGCCCGTGGCGGGCAGAGGCTTGTGCCCTGAGGACAAGGCAGCCTGCATGGAATGACCTCTTAGGAAGTGGAAAAAATCCCCAAGTGCTGTGGTTGGGGAGGGGAGGAGTTATTACAAATTGTGAAGCATGGTCTAATGATGGCATCCTGATGTGGGGTTATTGTTTGAAGATGGAAAATGCGAGTAGTTCAGATTTCATTACAGGAGCTCTCAGATTTTGTGGGTTTGGAAGGATAAGAAAGTCAGTGACAGCAACAAAATGCCATGTATCAATTGGAGTCTTGGTAGCAGATTACAGCTCCCAATTGAGCACAAAACTGGAAACACCAAATTCTCCAGTGTGTGCAGACATTGCACAATAGAAGAGTGAAATATGTTACAACTTGATTGCTACTGTCTGTAGGTTGTATGTTACAGAAATCTACAACTCTGCTACCCTTTCCTGCAGCATAAGCGGAGGGGAGGAAACTACAAAGAGTCCAAGGCAAAACCATTACAAATAGGATGAGAAAGGCACACTGTCCGTAAGAGAAATGATAGGTGTAATGGGGTCCATCTTTTCTTAATTCGTTATTTATGGTCAAAATTTCAAAATCTTACAAGTACAGCACGGTGGTCCTTAGTTTATACTGGTAGAACACAATGTATATATCTCCTAATTCAGAGAACGCGCTTGAGGCCATAGATAGTGAAACACTAGCTCGTTTACTTCATAGTTTGATGCAAAGACATTATTGAAAGTTTATGATTTATTTCTTCAGCACTTAGCAAGAAATATATCTTACAGCTGCATTTGGAATCACAGAATTCTCCGTTTAACATATTGTCGTGTGTGTGTCCCCCCCCTTTTTTTTTTCTTTTTCCCTTCAGGTGCTCAATACTTGCGTGTAGTGCTTACGTGGCTCTGGCTTTGGGTGATAACCTCATGGCATTGAATCACGCAGATAAACTTCTTCAGCAACCAAAGCTGTCAGGGTCTCTTAAGTAAGTCTGACGTGGCCATTTCTTCTTTCTCAGCCCTGCTTTTTGCTGGAGAGTTCTGAATTTAAGCTTCCCCTTGTCTGTAGCTGCTTGCTGCTTGCCGATTCAGTATCTGATGCAAAGAATTGCTTGGCCTGCTCCTGTTCTTGTTGAGGCACTGGCTAAATGTTCATTGACACACGGGAATGTGAGTCCCCTCATTTGTGTATAAATTCCGTGTAATTTGGAATCTATCACTGCTTTTGTTGCCATTTGTTAATCTCCAGCTATGGGTCCCATGCAGTGGCAGGACCATCAGGTGTCAGTCCTGATTCGTGGTGGGGCTGTGCTGCTGCTGGTGTTGGCACAGCACAGGGGGCAGGAATGAGCAGCTGGGGGTGGACAACATCAGCCTAAGCCAGCATGTGGCTGAAAGCTCACTTAGGAAGGTACAGCCTCGGAGGGCAGGGTTTGCTCAGTCGGTCAGCAGGGTACCAGATCTTGGATGTGCAGGACTGTCACTCCGCTACTCTGCTACTGTTGCTTATGTAGGTTCCATTCTTCAGTTTTGCTTTTTCATTTCTTACTCGGTACTGTATTTTTTGGAAAGCTATTCAAAGCTCGGTCTGTTTCTACCCACCAGTTCTCATACATCTCTGCAAATTCAACAAAGGCAGCTTTAGCCCCATCCCTCTGACCTTGTTTGTGCGTTTAATTCCTATGTCATCCACAGGATAAAATACAGCAGAGGTTTTTACGGTAGTAATATTTTTCAAAACTGATAATGTGCTTGAGGAAAGCAAGCTAATTTGTGCTTATTTTTGTATGCTGGCAGCATACTCTAAAATGGTCCATGCAATTAAATTCTTCGACTCCCATGCTTCAGACTACTGCAGAAGCTCATCTTTTCCAACACAGTCGTTGTATAAACAAGATTTTTACAGGAGTTTGCAGGGTAACACATAATTTTGTGAAGGCGGTGTTACCATTATGTAATGCAAGAAATGCTAGGTGACAGGTTTCCTCAAAGACAAAGCCATGTATCTTGGTCTCAGGAAATTATGCTTTTGTGCAGATTTGGAATATTGAACTGTTGCTGTTTTCTTAGGTGAAATACATTGCATGTGGAAAGTTACGTTTGCTATATCAGATCTAAATTGCTGCAGTTATTTTGGATGATTGACTGATATTTTACCTGATGTTTTGTAGTTCATTACAACCAACTATACAGTCAGTTTGAAGTGTACTGTATACGGCTGCATAGAACAAGCGTGAACTCTTTTGCTCAACTTTTGTTTCAGATTAAATATTTGCAAACTAACTGTGCCCTTGATCGACAGGATTCCTTCTGTTCCAGAGTCAAGAAGGAAAGCTGCTGATCAGCTGAGCTGAACTACAAGTGTCAAACATCAGGATTGCTTAATTCTTTTGCAAAACCTGCAGTTGGAAAGGTCTTGGTGCCCCATGGACAGGCGTGTATAGTTGCTGTCCTTAGAAATGCAGCTATCTTAAGGAATTAGCTTGATTTTTATTGAATGTGAAGTCACTTAACACCTCAAATTATAGATGTATCCATATCCTGGGGTGTTTTTGTAAGGATTCCTTGTTTAATTCTCTGAGACAAAGCCATACCAAGGTACTGTCTTTTCTGGAATGGCAATTTCTGTGCATGAATGAATTGTCATTA
>VZSC01009234.1:129808-140351 GCA_013398225.1 Steatornis caripensis | reverse complement strand
TGCATGAATGGTCATTAGTCAGGCAGAATTTTTCACATTAGTGCCTAAAGGCAGTAAATGGAAGAATTAGGTATTATGACAATACTTTATAAGCAAGCTAACTTCCATGCAAGTGTTTCAAATAATAGCTTTCATGTACTCACGTTAAAAACTGCATTCGGTTTGTTTTACGTAACAAATTGAGGGGGTTGTTACGCTGACATCTGTACCTAACCCTTTGCTCTTGTAGGTTTCTTGGGCATCTGTATGCAGCAGAAGCTCTCATCTCTCTAGACAGAATATCTGATGCCATCACTCACTTGAACCCCGAGAATGTCACCGATGTTTCCCTTGGGATCTCTTCAAATGAGCAGGATCAAGGTTAATGAATCCACACTTCATTAGAACTGGTTATGCTTTCAGCTGCCTTCCTGCTGTAACTTTCTATATACAAATATAATGATGATTAAGACATCTTGCTTTAAGACTGTAGGTTGTTTGGGGTTTTTTTGTTTGCATCTTTGTTGTTGTGGTTTCGTTTTCCTGGCTTTAGTTCCTGCTTTGTGTTTGGTCTGTCCTTTGCATGTTTATCATTCCTTTGCAGTGGGCTAACTCTGTAACATAAATAGAACTGTATATTGTAGCGTACTCACTTGTTTGAAGGTAACTTTTGAAAGCTGCTGTCATTAAACATGCCTTAATGGTTAAGTTTGGGCTTCATACCTTCTCCTCCAGCTTTTTAGTCTCTAAACCAGGCTTTGGAGTGCCAGTGAAATGTACTTACTGCATTTAGTGAGACATAGGAGTGGGGAGAAGTTAGTTAATCTGTATCTTAATCTTCTTGTGGTGCTTCCAGTGGGGAGCACGTATTATGTAATAGAAAAATGCTTCAGAGCCCATCTGTATAGTTAAGCCTGCAGCAGCTCTGATTTCAGTGACGCATCTGTAGTTTAAACTTCACTGTAGTCATCTGCAAATCTGAAAGCAAAACATTAAAGATAGGAAGTCTTAAGTGGTGTAAATTCTTGAGCAGACTGATATGCTTTCCCTCTTTTATGTCAGACCATGAAGAAAGAAGCAAATTTATGTCTTTATTTTTATACTCAGCTTTTAAAAAAGCTCATGGAACATTATGGTTTTTGTGGGATTTTTTTTATTTGCAGGGTCTGACAAAGGAGAGAATGAGGCGATGGAATCTTGTAAGTACCAGCCACTGTATTCAGCAGAGTACAGGAACTTACTTGGCCAGTTCAGAATAAAAGTGTAAGGAAAAAAATAATTTATTTTATTTTTTTAATTGCAGCTGGCAAGCAGACCCCACAGTGTTACCCCAGTTCGGTCACATCTGCGCGAACAATGATGTTGTTTAACCTTGGAAGTGCTTACTGTTTGAGGAGTGAATATGACAAAGCTCGAAAGTGTCTTCATCAGGTATGAAAAACAAATCTCAAGACAGCTTTAGGGCCAGATGTACTTCCTCCAAAGTGGCATTTAGATCACAGCAAACCCTGGTGATTTTATAGCCCAGGTTTATTTGCAGACTTTGCTGAGATGGCAGCTCTCTGCTGTCATAATGAACGAATCTATATCAGTAACATAAAATAAAGGATTCCAAATTTCTTACTTGTATAAATAGTTCAGCACTACTATGGGAGGCTTTTTTTTTTTTCTAGATTGTATCAAAACAGTGGAATATGACTAGGAAAGCTTTTCACTTTTTCTAAGATTTTTTTTTTTTGATAGTCCAGTAGTAATTATATTTCAGAGGAGAAAGTTCTCGGGGGCCTTGAGTTTACTTCTCTCTAATCAGTTAATAACTTGCCATCTAAGCTATAACATACGAGCTGTGAGAACAAACTGCAGTTCTGCTGCAGGTATGTTCCTTGCCTGCCTCTTGTCCCAGGAATCCTCAAGTACTGCCTTTGAAACTCTTGTCTTCACTTAGCCTGTGTCATTTGGTCTTTCTTATGGCCGGGACCCATCTTTTTCAATGATGAATTTGCAGCCGTTGCTGTCTGTCAGGAAGACTACTCAAATGCACTGTTGAGCTGCGAACTGAAACAGCAGTCTTCCAAATTATTTCATAGTAGTTGTGTAGGTGAACAGGTTCAAATTCTGTGAAGTTCTCAACTGCTTAAAGCAGTTGTCTTGCTCTTTTTCCTCCGAGGCTTCTTAGGATTGGGCAGGTGTCTGTGCTTGGGCTCCGTAGCACATGTGTAAAGCCCAAAGGAGTGTAGGGCCGTCTGTGGATGTGAAGTCCAGTAGGTCTGTGCATCTACAATAGATACATTGACTTCATAGCTGAAAAATATTTGGGTATGGAAAGCTAATGGAACAATCCTTGTTAACTTTGTATTCTGAACTTTGGAGCAGTGGAGATTACCTTCCTCACGTGTCATCTCACCAGGAAACCACGGCAGATTGGCCCAAGAATTACAGACTCATATTAACATAAGTATACAGCAGATGGTGCTGCTAATTAGTGTGAAACAATCTTGCAAGGCAGATAATATTTCAGTCTCTCCTTGCATGCATAAACCTCACTAGTGTATTAGTTTGAAAAATCTTAGATTTCTTAGATATTTTAGATTACAAATTATTTGCTTTTGTTAGCTAAGGTGGCGGTAACAATCTTGTCAAGGGGCACTTCCTTTGAGCTGGGTGTTTCACTTAAGCACTTTTTCTCCCTGCTCCCCGTCTTCTTTTTCAACAAGGCTGCTTCGCTGATCCACCCCAAAGAGATCCCTCCAGAGGCTATTCTGCTGGCTGTATATCTTGAATTACAGAATGGTAAGGAATTGATTTTTATTTTTTCCCCCCCCAACATTAAAAAACGTAATTTAACACGTAAGCTGTAATGTTGAATGTAACTTGATGATACGTTTAACATTTTAGATTTTTTTCCTTGAAGTAAGTTTACAGCTAACCCTTACAGGCAAACTGTTAGAACAAATTCGTAAGTTTTGAAATGTTTTGTTGACCTAGATTTGGGACGCAAGGGGACGAGGACAGTAGTAATCATTCCCAGTCTTTATAGAGTTGTGCCGATATTTGGAATGATGCCCTTTAGGCCCCATCTCCATTTCACACTGCTATGGATCCATGTATCCACACCTTCATTTCCACTGTTTATTGCCATCCTGTTGTTACACACTCCTGGCTTCCAAAATGTTCATCTTCTGAGCTAAAATCTTCTATCCTTTGTCCAGAAATCGGTGGTCTTAGATAGGCTCAGCAAAACTGTTGACAAAGGTGATACCATAAAGGGGCCTTGAGAGTCTTTTCATTAAAAGACACCCACAGTCCAGGTTTCCCAAAGAAGCCATGTCAAGGCCTATGTAGCCAGTACTGTGGCAGGGCTTTGTTATAGTGATAACTAACTCTCTCTTCCAAAAATCCTTCCTTTTGAAGGTTCACTGCGTTTGCATGGGGAAAAACCTCTACATAATGGGAAACTGGAAATACTGCCCTGAATTCTGCAGTGTGAGCAGGCTGGCACAGCTGCACCACTGAAGCTGTCCTGGTTGCGGACCGGTGTCCCTTGGGGCTTAATATCCCAAGTGCTGTGAAATGGTCAGGGTGCTTGTTCTCCTTCAGTCGCCTTGTGCTGTGGGCAGGCAGGGGACTCGAGCATTTGTATTCAGAATTGAGACTTTCTACAAAGCTTTTCTTACAAAGATGTTTCTAAGTTGGAATTTTGGAAACCTTTCTGCAACAGAGAAGTACAGAGCAGAAGGGAGTAGAAAGTGGGATTTATGACTCTCAGCCCCTTCTAGGTATATAACCAAAACGAGCTAAAAACATTTTTGTGTTCTATAAATGGCAACAAGAAGGTGCATCTCTTCTGAAACTAAAACTTTAGTGAAAGGAAAGTATTTGGTAGGAGGGTGAAATGTTCTTTTCTGAACTTAGCAGGTTTTCTCCTACAATTTTATAGGTTTCATTTTTAACAATAATTTTTCCATTTATATTGGTATTTATTCGATGGGCCGTGCATACAGCTGAAAATCAGATTTTTTGTTTTAAAAACATGTTTTATATATACCCTTTTGCCTTATCATCTGTAATGTCACATGGTGAGGGCGTTTTGTGTGAGATCTAGTCTCACTATGCAGATGGAAGAGAGAAGAGGTGCCCTTCAGGTGCTCAGGCATCTTCAAGCTCTGAGGTTAAATCTTGATGTCTTCAGCTAAGAATAGGTAGAATTAAGCAATACTGTTGTTTCAAATTTACTTTTGTCTAATACTTTTCATGTCCACGTCAGCATTTCACTGAACAGGAAGACCGCTAGTGTACGCGGTCTGGGCCCAGGGCGGGCTTGTCAGCTCCGGTCTGAGAACAGTGATTCATACAGAAGTCACGCAAAGGTGGTGCTTTTTTTTTTCCCTGTTTCTTTCAATCAAAAACTGTCTTGTAGGTAACACGCAGCTGGCACTGCAGATCATCAAGAGAAACCAGCTTCTCCCTTCTGTGAAAACACTCTCCGACATGCGGAAGAAGCCTGTGTTTCAGCCAGTCCACTCGATCCAGCCCATTCAGATGCCTGCTTTCACCACTGTTCAAAGGAAATGAGGTCGTGCTACAGCCTGCTGCTGCCCGCCCAGGAGGGATGGGCATTTTGTATATTTTTTTTAACCTAGGACACCTGCATACCCCAATTGCTGGAGTGTGTTCATTTGTGTAAATTTTTAATAAAACATCTAAACAAAAAAAAGGGTGTGCTTGGAGGCATTTGTAAAGGTTATTTCATACAGGAAGAGGTTGGTCTCTGTTTTGAAAATGAGTGGCAATTTACTTACTGAAAAGAAGTGGTTAACCGAGCGTGTACTTCTGCTCTTTTTGGAGAGAATACACGGGAGGGAAGTGACTAGAAGGAGACTATCATTTACCTGAACTAAAGTCCTGCTGAAAGAGCAGTTGAGCTGTTGTCTTGGCTGCTGTGTTTTAGCACGTATGAGCTATGGTTTTGTATTCTTCAAAGAGGCTTTTGCCCAACTTTGCAATGTTGCTGTAGCTACAGCCCACGACCCTGCAGCAGCTTGGAGTTTGGTCCTTGCTGTAGTTGAAGCTGCCCCCTTCAGGGATGGGGCTGGGTGGGGGTTATGCAGGTGGGGGCATATGCAGGTAAATAACCTTCACTGCAAGGGAACGAGCTTGCTTTTTTTTCCTGGAGGTCACAGCCAAAGGTGGAAAAGGTTTGTGCTCCTCCCTGCCCCATTTCCTGTGGTTACCTTAAGATTCTTTTAAGTGCAAATAGCACAGCTCCAGCAGTAACAGTGCAAGGCCCTAGTGCCCAGTTTGTTAGCAGTATCTTTCAAATTATCCTTCTAGTGTCCTTAAAACTAGCAGCTGTGTTGCTGGCCTGAAAACTGTGAGCGGGTCACAGGAGCTGAAGTTACGGTGTAAGGACACACTTACTTAGGCTCTCAACACTGTGCTGCAGTACACTGCCCAGCAGGAGTGACTGAGTTGTCATTAGTTTGTATACCATTAGTACAAGCCCATCTTGCAAAAAAGCCCGTCTGTGCTCCTTTTGAGTGTGTGTAGTCAAGATGGCAAAGTCTGAGCATAAGGGGGGGAGAGCTTGTGCAGAGTCTCTGAACAGGGTGCATCTCTTGTTTTCTAATATGCTGGGTGGTAGGGACAGAGCTGGGTGGTTAAGTAGCCTCTTCTGCTGCTTGCAGGCTGCAGTGCTTCTCTACCATGAACTAGAGGGGCTCTGCCTGCTTCTCCTGCCTCGTGGGCTCAATGGACTGGTCAGCAAGGAATAACCTGGTACAGCTGCTAAACCTGTGGCAATGCAGCACGGCGCAGCAGAGGGGAGGGGGGGGTGGTGTGGGTGTAGAACAAGGGCTGCAGCAGGTACCCTTAGAGGAGAAGAGGAGTAAGTTTATTAAACTGTGCAAGGTGTAGAACAAGCACAAGCACATATCCCCGCAGCAGGAAGCTAGCCCTAGTGAAGCGGTACAGGAGAAAGCTTAAGACCTCCTACCCCTCCTCTGTTAGATAACTGGCTTCTCTACTTTCCCTTGCTCTTAATGACCAAGTAGCTGACTTTTTCAGTACCTTTTCTAGCTCTCTAGGAGGTGGCAGCCCCTCTGTCCTCAAGTAGTGGCACGCAGTTTGGAACTATTAGGAATAAAAAAAAAAATAAATCAGGAAAAAGGGAGTAGAGATCACCTTTCTGAAAGAAGAGAGAAAGGGAGCTGATACATCCGTGAAGTCGAAGTAGATTGACTGATTAAATACAAAAAGGTTAAAGATGCTCGCTGTGTGGTCCCGGGTCCTGAATAGAGAAGATTCTTCTCTACCCTTCCCCACCCCCCCAGGAATGCGGGGCATTCACATGCAAAAGATGCTAATGCCTTGCTTCAGCCGTGCCCAGCTCCACCCGGAGGCACCCAACGCTCCCCTCGAGGCTCGATGAAGGATGCAGTTGTTGTTCCCCAGATACCGCCCATCTTACCAGAGCAGCATTCGGCCCCAGCTCTCCCCGCACACCGACTGCTCTTCTGCCCTAAGGCACTGCCTTGACCTGAGCAGCTCTGGGATTTTTTTTGCCCGTGACTGTAGCACTGCTACTTGAAGAGAGGGGTGAGTGGTGGCTGCTTTCAGCTGTTGGGTTGCATAGTTTTACCATTAACAGAGAGGAAAAATAAACATCAAAACACATCCAGGAAGGGAGCAGTCAAGGACCTGCCTCCACTCTGGCACTGCCATGGACTCACAGTCCACTTTCGCCTCCTCCCTCGGTTGCTTTTTAGGCTCTGATAGTAACTTGGAGTTCAAGTCAAACTGCAAGCTGTGCTGTTGTAAAAGTAATGGGAGCAAGAGCAGCACAGTTAGTAAACGCATGAGTGCTTTTTATTTTGGTTTGGGCCACTTCCTCCTCCTCCTGCCCTCCCCTTGCCTTCAGGATCCCAGCGAGCCTGGATCTCACCCCAGCAGAGCCATGCACCAGCCAACATCTCTGCAGCAGGTGGAAGGGGTCTGTGACTACACTCCCCTTCCCCCCAAGCACCATTGGTGCAGGTATCTCTGTTGATATCCCAGCCTCCTTACCCATATGCTGGCGTGGACTCAGAGCTAAAAGTGGTCATCACACAAGAACTGTGCAGCGCTTGTTCAGCAGTGTCCAGACCCATCTCATGGTGCTCAACGAGCTTCCAGGTTCTGGTTTTCTTCAGGGAGCACAGAGAAGCCAAGGGAATGAATACCACAAAAGCAAGCGAAGTTAGTCTTGAAACTCACCCGACCAGCTTCCCCCCCACCTCCTTCATAGGCTCTTCATCCATCCTTTCACCCTGAAGTGATCTCTGTACTGCTGACAGAGCTGCTCCAGCAAGAAGAAAGAGTGATGGTCTGGGTCAACGATTTTGGAGGGCTGCTCAGCATGGTGCTGAGCCATCCTACAGTTGTACACAGCTGGGGCTAGAAAGCATCTCAGCTTTGAAGTGCTAGTGCAGTCAGAGCTTACAGCAACCAGCATCCACCTCCGCTTCCACCCCTGCTGGAAATTCAGTCAGCAGCCTTAATTCGCAAACCATACTTGCTGAACAGCGTCTTCCCATGCTCACCATTTCTTTTCAAACCTTTTCCAAAGTAGCAAGGAAAAAGAGCACCTTTTCCGCTTACCCAATTTACATTGGTGGTTTGCTCTGCAAGATACCAGATAGACTACTAAATGTTCTGGTGGCTTTGCTTTACACTACCACTCAGAAAAGGCATTACTTTCACAGTTGCACAGGTGAAGAAATGGAAACCTAGAAACAGACCTGACAAGGTTAAGCCAGGAGCTTTCTGGCAAAGTACTGGAAAAACTGCATGGAGGCCATGCGGCAAGTACAGTATCAAAGCCATTTCCTCTAGTCATGGCAGTGAGGCTGTTTTTTTGTAGACCAGCCAATTAAGAGTTTGAGACTGTATAAAAATTATTTTTCTTTTTTTAAAAAGAATTGCACTTCTCTCCATAGCACCCCAATATTTCTCTTCTCTCCTTTCAGAGCAGGTGCCTCTGGTTAACGTTTTCAGTAGTCATCATCTGGAGGCAGCCAGGTTCAAATCCAGGCAAGTGCTTTTTCTTTTTTGCATCCTGACAGAAGACAAGGCTTTGGCTGGGTAATACAGAAACACACATACACAGATTTGCCATGAAAAAAAACTCCTCACATTTATTTGATTAAACAAAAATAAAATAAACTGCATAGGAACATTTTAAAGTCCAGAGAGACACTGACTTTGTTTTAAGGCTGCCAGTAGCTGATACATCGTCCCCTTGCTACATCCTTCAGCCTTCCCTATGGACCACAAAGATACATTCAGAAGCCTCCATTGACACAAGGGTTCTAACATTTTGCTCACTTATTCTACGTAAAAGTTTGCACATAACCTGTCATGCTTTCTTTGTGGTACTCAGCATCTGACATCTAAAAATGCCTTTTTTTTGTCCAAGTAGAAATGTGACGCCCTTTTTGGAGGATGGAAGTTCTTGTCACAGCCTGTTTCATTATCAATTAGACATAAAAACTCTGAGCAGCTCATTAAAAGCAGAGCGCTGTCTGTCCTGCAGGGACATTTTTATTATTATTAGGAGAGCAGCGTGATTAATCACTTGAAGTAGAACAGAAACAACTACAACAGAAGAAAAAAAAAAACCTACAAAACCAAACGGCTCAAGACGCCCAACATCTGAGGACTGAAAAAATACTTCTGGATCCTGATGCAAACCTGCACCGAGGCAACGCTACTTACAGAACTTCATTACCAGGGTATAAGATGGGGCCATACATCTACAGTCAATTAAATGAGGGGAGATAAATGCACATTTGTGACATCGGTGTCATGTGGGCGACCTCCATTTTGTTCAAGGCTTCCAATTTCTACTTGACTTAAATTGCAGGCGTGTGTTCAACACCCTCACTACTCCAATGAATTGTGCACAAACCAAGGAGCGCATGACAGGTAACGCACAGTACAAACGAGTCACATACAGTAAGAAACCCCCACCAACTCAGGTGACTAAGCACACCTTACGAACTAGTTAAAAGCTTTTTTAGTCATTTTAGAAAAGAAACTAAAAACAAAACCCAGAAAGACATCTCTCCCTCTGAAAGAAAAACTACTACATCGTCTGAAAAGTACTCTACAAACCTATAAAAGGACTTTTTTTAACCTAGTCTGGTAGTTCAAAAGGAAGTTACTTAACTACATCACTACACAGACACTTAACATTCAGTCAGTAAGGCTCTACGAAAAGAGCTTTAAAAAAAAATTATCTACCTGAGTTTGTAAGTTGATACAATCATTAATAGAAGGTCTAAGACCATGCAGGTACTCAAAGCATTTTTAGAACCATTATTGGTTAAACAATGATGGAAAAAGATGCCAGTCTGGCTCGTCAACCCGTAAGATCACTTAGAGACATCAATGTACATTTTCCACCATAACATTTACCAAACCCAACATAGCCTATTGTTATTTGGGGTCGCCTGTACCCACTTCTGTCACTCCCTAATATGAGCCCGGGAGGAAAAAAGATTTTTCAAATATAGTAATGTGAAAACGGGCTTCTGCAACTTTACTCCACAGGTACTGCGAGGGGCATGTTGCGTGTCGCTATTACAGTTGCGTAAAACGCCAACATACTGGTTTTAAACTGCCTCTCCCAAGAATGTCTGAACCTAAACTGCCCTCCAGGAATAGGAACTTGGTTGCTTTGTCATGGTGGAAAAAATCCCATTGAGTCAAGAAAGCTACTAGTACAATCACCAAGTCAAAAAAAATCAGGATCTTATTCCCTTCAAGCATTTGGTATAGCACTGTGTTCACAGCAATCACAGCATTAGTCTTTCCAAGCAGGACATATTTGTAGGCATGCATAAAAGTTTTTCTCTTGGAGAGAGAAGACCTAAAGGTCTTACGGACTTAAGAACACTGCAAATGAACATGAAGTATGTCACATCAGCTAGTAGTGTCATAATACTGAAAGAAGTTTACGTTTCCATACCTCGTAGTGAAAACAGAACAAACTCAAAAGCTTTTCAGGTATCTCGGTCCAGTTTGCCTGAACATACAAACATTTGGTTTTATTTACTGATTCTCTAGCAAGGGCAGCTTAGCATTTCCATGGGCAGGCAGCAAAAACAAAAGCAAAAAGTCACCACATTGTACACACTTGGTATCTCTGTTTCAATTAAAATGCTTGTCCAACAGGCAGGATGAATCCTTTCCCCAGGCAGATTCTCAATTATTTCTCAAACCTGTCCAATGCTAAATTGAGGTAGATGATAAACTCCTGCAAAGTGAGGTAGAACTGCAAGAAAAACCACAGTGGCATCTCTAGTTGTGCGTTTTGTACCACAGCAAACTGGGTTTCAAACTCCCAAGGACTCAAAGACCAAAGGTACAATATTTGTCTAACGCAAGTACCAGTGTTAATTTTTTATACAGCTCCAAACTGTTTGTCTAAATATCTATCTTTAAATACCCTATTACCTTTTGGCACCACTTGGCTTACACTCCTTTAAAAAACAAAACCAAACAAAACACTTTGGCACAATTTTAA